>VWZK01010814.1:0-12535 GCA_013396935.1 Baryphthengus martii | reverse complement strand
AAAAAAAAAAAAAAAAAAAAATATATTCAGTGAATTAAAAATAGAGTCTTTCTATCCCAGATTACTCTTCTTAGTCTTTAATAGCTGTATAGAAGTAATTCTTAACTACTGTTACATCCACTGTCTAGGGCTGACCCTTCTGCCCTATAGTTACCTGGAAACACCTCAGACAACCGCGAAGTCTCTTGGCCGGTGTCAGTTCCCGAGGAATCAGATTGTATTAGCAAAGCAACCGGTTCCCTTTTCTTCGGAGATGTAATATAGTAACCAAAAGATGGCTATAAAAAAAAAAAAGAGACAAAAAATTACCCCAGATACCGCATGAGTAAATTTAATCATTAATAAATAGGTTCAGTGGACTTGCAAAGCAGTTTCAGCCACAGTGCCTCCTCAGTTGGTGTTTGGCTTTCATACCACTAATAATTTTAATTAATAATTAGGACGAGAAGAAATGGCCTCAAGTTGTGCCAGGGGAGGTTTAGATTGGATATTAGGAAGAAATTATTTCCTGAGAGAGTGGTTAGGCACTGGAACAGGCTGCCCAGGGAGGTGGTGGAGTCACCATCCCTGGAGGGGTTTAAAAAACAAGTAGATATAGCACTTGAGGCTATGGTCTAGTGGTTAGGGATTCTGGGAGGAAGGTTGGACTAGATGATCCTGGAGGTCCTTTCCAACCATAGTGATTCTATGATGAGTAACATATGCCTCCTAGTATTGCAAATGCCTAATCCAAATACATGTGATTCCAATATACATAAAATGAATTAAGAACTTACTTAAACCAGTTAGACAAAAGCCAGTACATATGCTATCATCACCTCTGCCTGGAGGCACGCTCCGGTGCTCAGCCTCTCAACGCACCGGGACAGAACACGCCAACTCTACCAAGAACAGTGCTACCTCTTGTTGTTCTTGTCCTTTCCTTGTGTCTTAACGTTACGGTACGTACCCGTTTCACATCACTGCCTCCACCGAGACAACCAAGAGCTTCAGATCTCTGACCAAAGAACTCCCCCAAAGACAAGCGTAAATAACTGGCATCTTTATCAAGATCAGATGTTCTCAGCAGGATGCAGCTATTGGCAGATTTCCATGAAGTGTCTGCTAATTCAGACGCGTTTAGAAGATCTACTTTTTCCGCCTGTGGACAAAGAGATTTCAGAAGTTGTAACTTGCAAATAAATCGGAGAACTATTCTGTTTACATGGAGATAATTAGTTACCTGCACGAGTCTGTGTGTCTTCTCAAATTCTTCCTGGTCCCGTGCAATCATAGCTACTGCTTCAGCTTAAAACCAAAGAGAACATTTTTTAAGTTATATTAATTTAAGTTATTAAGTGCTGTTACTACTATTTTGCATCATAAAACTAAACTTTGAGGGACAGATATTGCAATATTTAACTTGACATCTGAGACAGTTTGGGATACACTAAGAGTTACTCCATCCTGTTACGGCAAGATGGTTTCCAAAGTTTTATCAAGGTGGTACCTGCGAATTGGAGAACAGACTGGTTTGTACCAGTTCATTAAATACCTTGCAAATTAACAGGTCAAATAAATCGATACTTCTTTGAAATCCAAATGCTTGTATTATTTTCATAATTTACAATTATTTGCTGTCTTATAACCACCATGCATTCAGAATAACTTCTCTTTCCTCTTCTTGAAAGGATAACAACAATTAAAGTCCAAGAGAAAAACCGTGGAAATACCGGCTACAGGAGTTACTCGTACCTGGGGTATGATCACCAGTGACGTGTTAAAATGCTTTTTGAAATAAAACAATAGTCTTCCAGGGAATAGTAGGAAATATGGAAAGAAGCCATTGACTATAATTAATAAGATCATTATAAGCTACTATCAACATTAGCTTACAAATAATGTATTGTATCTGAAGCGTGGAGGCTTTACAACATCAAATAGCGATTTGTTGAAGTAAAAATAAAAAAAAAAGGAAGAAAATTTACTTAACACTATTACAGATAACAGCTCGCTAAAAAGGAAAAAGGTTACATACATCCAGTAATGAACTCCTCATTCATTTTGTCATCTTCGGTCAGATTTAAATCTTGTTCTTCATCGAATGAAGTATAATATGCAAGATCAGTCACCCATTTGCCCTCTTCATTTTGATAGACGACGCTATGTGGTAAATCACCTGAAAGATAAATCAAATGTTACATTGTTGATTAAAATAAAAAGGAATAAGGCAAAGTCTGAGTTCAGATTAAGGAGTTCACTTGCCAGAAGACAGTAAGAAGTTACAAAATGCATAGGTCATTCTGCTGCGACTGCAAGTTTAATTTAGTTTCATAATAAAATAACAGTTAAGAGCAATATACAACAGTCAGTATTTTTTTAAAACAAAAACAAGCGAAAATTTATTCATGCGACGCTGAGTTTTATTAGCAACTTGAACAACTAACGGAAAAAAAAAAAGCATAGCTTACAGTTTTATTTCTTTTCCCATACAACAGAGTCTGGTCACAAATGTATAGATGGGTGATATCTAAAGCAACCTACCTTTGTCTGTTGTAGCTAAGCTTGTGTTCTCACAACTGTCTGCAGTTGGAGACAGGTAAGTATCAGGAAGACCGACTTCACAATCAGTTGCATTTGTCTGATGTGCACTGCCACTAAGAACTTCAGGAGTGGAGTAGTGGCCCAAATATCCCCTTGCTGTGTGCAGTACTTCTGGATCAGAAGCAGCAGCCTGGCACTCAGAGGACTGCGTTTCTGGCTTTGGAAGGACATCCGAGACGTCAGCTTTATGGCTCTCCATGCACTGAAGATACAGGGAATCGAATCCCAACTCAGCAGCAGCACGGGACTCTTGCACTTCTCCAGTAGTCATGGAATTCTTAGAAAACAAGAATCATTTGAAAAGTGTCAGGAGCACAGCTGTTAACTGTTTCTGCTAACACTTCAAGGTACAAAACAGTCCAAGTTAACTACACTTGATAAAGACATCTAAAAACAAAGTGGTGTTACTAATTTTTTCATAAAGAAAGGTTAGGTTGTTAGTTCAACCTCTAACAGGTTTTCAAGCACACTGCTGTCTTTTACTACAGTCTTACTCTATATGATAAACAGACGATGAAATAACTATTTCATACCAGTTGCTCTCCTGCTCTGGGCAGCATCTCTCTTCGCCCAGGACATCCAGTTACCCCTTGATTTTGTGAATCTTCATCACTAGCGTTTCCAGAGTCTACGCCCGTCACAGCCTGGTAAGCCTCAGGAATCTGAAAGCTCTCCTTCTAAAAGAAAAAAAAAATTAAAAAATAACAAAGATTTATTAAGACCTTCTGTAACAGACAGATCACTCAGCTGCTAGCTCTGCACTACAAGGAAGTGGAAAATAAATACAAAAATAGCTATCTAGTGTCTTCCTTTTATTTTTTTTTTTTTCCAGGGAAAATCTTGCACAGCAAACAAAGTCAGAAGCTCATTCGAACAGCTCCATTTCTAGTTTAATTTGCCATCTTTAAATCTAAAAAGAATCCTTTGCCGTACAGGCTACCTGCTGGACAGTATTTGGGTTTGTCCAGAAAGAAATGAAATCTAGTTCACCCTGGTAGACAATCCTCAATGATGTCAACGTGTTTAAGTGCTCATGGGCACAGTGAGATTTAAACTTTAATTTAAACCTTACTTTAAACAAGCCATTTTCAGAAAGCTTCAGCGCCGTGCAGCGTTCTGAGAGTTTCTGTAAGTCTGTGTCTCCTCTTGTCATTTCTGGCTGCATCAGCTGCTCGAAATAGGCTTCCAGTTGGTTATCGAAGAATTCTTCATCATCAATATCATCATCTATTGAAAGAGAAGAAAATGCCCTATTCACCTTTCACAAACATTTTATGTCACCTGACATACTATTGAAGCGGCTCCATCATTTTTAATATGTTCAGTCTCACAACACAGAGCAGAATTATCCTGGTTTTTCCTTGAAGAAATGGAGCCACAGAAATATGTAATTGTCTTACTCCATGACTAGAGATATACAGCTAAACAAGATGACTATAAGCAAGTATTTCAACTCCCAGGCTACCAAATGACTCAACTCCCTTCACATGATCTATACACCACCACATTCCAACTAGCAAATCATACACACTCATAAACTAAAAGTAAAATATATAAAACATTTTGCAAACCTCACAGAACACGACTGAAGCTTAATTCTCTACGTTAATGGAAAAAAAAATGTGAAGTGCTATTACTAAGAGCAGTACTATTCCTATTTGTCAAGTGAGAAGTTTTCCAAAATACAATTTTTCTTGTTTCAGGGCTAGTTTTTTTCATTTGCGTAGGCTGGGGGGAAAGGAGAGTTTCCAGGCATTGTTTGGGGTTTTCGTTTGTTTGGAGTTTTTTTTGAAGACTCAATCATCAGCCAGCTTTTTAGGGCATGGTTAAATGCACTTTTAGAATCATTGCAAATCACATTCCAAGAAGAAGTTTGACATCTTTACTTTTTATTCTTTCTTATCCAGGAAACCGTATCCTATTTGTATTTTTACTTATTAAAAAAAACGCCAAACCAGTATACTCAAACAGACCTTGCATTTATGAACTCACAACTGTATTTTGTTTCCCACATAATTAAAGAAACGTTCATTTTCAGGTTGCTGGTGATGATTTAAGAATTATTCATCAATTTTGTCTTTCGAATACATTTCAATTCTTCACCTCAAAAAGGTAACTCTGAAGAATATTCTCAGTATTTCCTTCTGCTAAAGAGGTCTACTCAATGCCAAGAACATAAAGCAGAAGTGTGCACATAGGCACACAGAGGTAAGTCATCATTATTTTTGCATTCCCCGTTTTGCCAGTGCCCTGTACAGAGAGTCCGATTTACAGAACACGTTCATCAAACAAAACAAGATTTAGGTGAATCGGAAACCATGGATGCTCAACAACTTTCATATTATTACAGCAAGGCCATCAGGATCTGTTATATTTCAGAGTCAGTAAATGAAAAATATGAATCATGGCTCTGTTTCCACATGTGATACTGGAAAGGGTGGAGGGATTGCAGCAGGCTAAATTTTTTCAGTTTTTGAAAGAGGACTAATATCTGTCCTCAGAACAAAGGCCCACAAAATACTTTAAAAGTTACAGAAGGATTAGTTACTTGTATGGGAGACAAATACGTACAATTCAAACTCCATTTAACAACATCACAGTAATTGTTTTAATCTTATTTACCTATGTCTTGATTGTGAAACTGTGGCATCAAAAGAGAACTGAAGCTCAAGTAAAAGTTACTTCTAATTGCATGTACGTGTTCTGCTGCAGAGAAATATAGCTCTATTAATCTCAACTGAAACTGTAGCAAAGGTTACCACTTGGTTAAACCAATGTCCACGTTTCTATTTGTATTTTTGATCCACAGTAACTGAGGTCTGTTTCATTGTGATATTCTCTCACAAGTTCCATAGCCACCTACTTCGATTACCATATTAAAACAGCCAGTTTCCCAGTGAACACAGTTTTCTCTAATATTCCCAATATTGGCTTTTCATCAAGCATTATCCTAAATTAAATACTTCAGTAAAACAATACCTTTCTTCAAGCACTCAACAACATTGTGTCAGGATTCTCGACTCAACTACCCAGAGTTATTTATACACTTACCACTGGAATCCTCTTCTGAATCTGCAAGAGATGAGAGTTTCTCATTTTCCAAAAAACTTGACAGGCTATTGCTAAGATGATCATTTAAGATTTCACCATCTATCAGCTTTTCAGAAGGTTCAGATGGATCAGCCTGTGAAAAGCATCCACATAGAAATATTTCCATGAGTCATTTTCCATTCTTTTCCCCTCCCTTCAGTACTTATCCCAGCAAATATTCTAATTCCAATGGACTTTGTCTGCTAGCTTCCAGAACGGACACATGCAAGAAACGCAGGGATCATGGAAATGAAAGGGAGAAAAAACATCTGAATGACACCAAACCCAAAAAATAACATAACGAGCCACTGCATTAAAGAGTTGACACTTGAAAAAACTGCCCCCTATTTATTAAGCTACAATCCCAAAAGTACAAAGACAACTCTCAATAGTTTCCTATGGTGCTAAAACAGTGCTGCTTCAGAAATCCTACACCCAGATCAACCCTTTGTTGATGACTCCACACTAAATTACATATAAAGTAGTCTTTCAGCTGAATCTAGCTAACTGTAACTATTGTCTCTATTATATACCCCAATGATTTTTAAAAATAACACAGTGTAGTGGCTGGTCTGGATTTACTCTCACGTTCTTTGTGATAAACAGATTATCTTTGACAGACAGTAAAAAACCTCAAAGCTCAGAAAGGAAAAAATTTGAAAGGGCCTTGAATTACAGTTTTCAGATGACAGCCTGTGAGCATTCTGCTGCAACTCACTGACCACTGTGGCCCTTAGGAAAATCAAATGAAAGAAACTTAAGTCAATGTTGTAAATACCAGTTAAGGAGTATTGAACAGCATCTGGCTACAGTCTGAGGCGTATTTTCAACAAGGGTCACAAGATATCCCATTCCTGTCTGCCTTGTGTCTGTGTCCATAATTATCAGCTTCACTAATGCAGCTGAAGCACAGCCCTACCTGTCAATATCTGCAGGTATCTGCTAGGTCCCAGATAGAGACAAGCACCAAAAACAATAACAAAAAAAAAAATATAAGCAGTAGGAAGATTGTGATTTTACAAATGGTTCAGCTTCTAAAGTTGAGGACTCCAAAGAAGTGATCTGAATTGATTAACATTCCTCAAAGTAATTAGTAAGTACAGGGGCAAGTGAAACCAGGTTGATATAAGTTCCCAAACCATTCCCAAAAGTTCCTCAAAAGGCTTTTCACAAAGCTGAACTACAACTGGGATAAAATGTAGTTCTTCATTAATGTTAAGACCTTACAAGACAGCAGAGACTAGGAGTAAACAATTCTCACAACTGAGACAGCACAGATGGAGTCAAGCTCCCATGATACTAATTACATTAAGTGATCTGCAAAAAGGGGACAGAGTGAGGCATGACACACAGCACAGCAGCACTGCTACAAACTTGAGGGATACATGGCGTAAGACAATAAACACAGTTCATCTCCCTCCCTCCTCCTCTCACTGAATTGTCTATTACAAGATGAACATCAGAAAACCTCCTCCTTCACTGTATTTAAAAAAGCTTTCACCTTGTTATTCTCACTGTCAGGAAGAAAACATATTCCAGTGGACAAATCTGAAACAAAAAGAACGAAACAAAAGTATTCAGTATTTTATTATCTTCTTAGGTGACACTATTAAGTGCTAACTCTTCTATGAGATAGCAGATGGAGCCTCTTGAAGGTCTCTGCACGCACCATAAAGACAACCCTGAAACGTACAGGTTATCACAATATCAAAGTTTCTAAGTTCTTGTAACAATGAACTCAAATATCTGAGAGCAATTGAAAAGGCAAGGCTTCATCAGGGCTAGAACTAAAAATTATCAAACTACTCCCTGAAGGATTTCTCTAAGGCAGTGCAACCACGTAAGGAGTCCCAGGCTGCGCTGGCAGAAGCAGCAACACTTGTTCTGTTCTGTTCCACTGTTGCATTTCACCTACTGGGCCAACTGGTGGGGTTTTTTGCATTATTTTTAAGCAGCTTCTACTTGTCTTTGTGTTATATCCACCCATGATCCAGTGGTAAGTCCCACAAGACAGAGAACATTTTAGATGTGTACGTACAGATTATAGCAAAAAAGGTCCCTAATTCTGAAGTAATAGATGGGGGAAAAAAAAAAGCAATTACCAGACTAGAATCCTAAACCTTGAATAAACAGCAAGTTAAAACCACTTAACGCAAGAATATCAGGCATTAGCAAGTCCAAACACTGGGCAGTCTTGGTCTTCCAAAGCATCATGGCTTTTACTGCCATAGCTACTGTCACTTCCTCAAGACTTCAAGAAGTGAGTGAAGTCAACACTACCCTGTTAGAAGTTTGTTTCAAGGGCCCATATCTACCACAAATCACAGTACTTTCTAACTGAACCTGTTTTCTATTAAATTATTAATGCCTCATGAAAACCTGTGCAAATATTCAGATCAAGTTTAGGAAAGGGTAATGACTAGAAGCATCTATTTACTAAGTATAAGAAACAAGCAAAATTTAATCACAGGATTGGCATTAGTAAAAACCCCAAATATAATTATTAATAGCCACATTTTAAAAATAAGTTATGGAATATTATTTTGCTTCCACTACTCTATTCATACTTCAAAAAAGCAGTTTTCAAAGCAAGTATTCCAAACTACTTTTTCCACACATTATCTCACTAGAACTTTCCAGCTTCTACAGCTGCAGTTAACAGATCATCTATTACAGGTCGGAATAGGGCAATAAAAGAAACATTAGTTAAAATAAAATTAGTTAAAATTGGTTTAGTGTTGTCCTGGCAGTGCTGGGTTAACAGTTGGACTTCAGGATCTTAAAGGTCTCCTCCAACCACAACAATTCTATGATTCTACATAACCTCATAGCCTTATATCTACTGAAAGAGAAGGGGTAGAAAATTACTTATGGAAAAAGCGTACGTAAGTCAAGTTCCTGAAATTAAATCAGATTCCTACTGGCATTCTAGTTGTGGTATTTTATAGCAAGTGTTATTTTCACCAGCTTCCTGTCTGGCTTTGTACATTGAGGAGAAACCTAGGAACACAATGTCAGCCGTAAGCTTTCTCTGTTTTCAGTTTGTTCAAATCAAACAGATTCTTTTTCAAAACCCAAGTACACTGTGCCAGAAAAGAGTGAAGCAATCAAGAACACACATCTATAGCATAAAAAAAATAATTACACTGAGAATAAGTATACAATTTTTCTCAAATGTTAATACCTTCCAATCGTTCAAGTGGCAATACCTCAAGAAAGGTATCTTGACTGCGATTTGAACGCTCGACAACATTCTGATCTTGCTCTCTGTGTATTGTGTGAGATTCTTTCAAACTAAGAGAAATTGGTTGAGGTTCTTTAACTTGAGTAGCAACTTCCCTGGAAAGAGAATTATTTCAATGAAACAAAAAAAAAAAAAAAAAAAAAAAAAAAATCACTCAGTGTGATAACATAGATCATCATCAGCATATAGCATCTCTATACATAAAGATTTGATAAATTCTCCCATTTTAATGACCTTGTCTCTAGGAAGTCAGCTGCTCCCAGTAACAGATTCCACAGACCTATATCCTGTCATTTTACAATAAAAGGAATAAATATGAAGATTACAAGCACTTCAGTTTCACAATTCCAAAGTATGAAACAAGTAGTGAAGTTCAGTGCAACACACGCTGCTCTAGGTTTTTTTTTTTTCTGTTTGTTCCTTTCTCCCTCATCTCTGCAAAAAGAGGAGAAAGTTTAAGGGGAAAAGAGTCTAATCTGGGAAAGTTCCATGATCCATTTGAGAGCAAGTCAAACCCTAGACAAGATTTTCCTAAGGCCACAATATCACTATCCCTTTTGTAACACTAAATTAGGGACTATTTCATAAAGAACACGACTTACTGAAAATCCATGTAGTTCTGTTAAATAACAGCTTTTATAACTCTGCCGGAAAGTTATTTTTCACTTCTGGTTTTAAAGGACTTCTACACAGACAGATATGCTCATCATGTAAGAGGGTAAAATTTACACATTGAGTGAACTGAACCATGGCTTTGCTTTAATATTTTAGATATATAAAAGTAACTTTCCAAAGTCTAAAATGCAATTATTCCCTGGTTTGTTTGGGATTTGTTTACCCAAATACAACCAAGATGTTGACTCCCTCTCTTACATTCTTTGCTTTTCTAGGGACATACTGTCTACATTGCAATTTTATCAGCAAGAAAGATGCACATTGTGGTTTCTATCACAACAACAGGAACAAATTTGACCTTGGTTAGAATAACCTCTGCTACAGCTTCCAACACTTCCACCACTTTGTAATACTTTCCGAATTATTTTACTAACAACGGTTAATTCCTAAGAAATCGCAATCATTGAGGCTACAAGGAAGCTAAATTTAATAGAAATTGATGCTCCTGTCTTTATGCAAACTGCATGATACTCAGAAGAGGTTTAAATCAGTGCAAACTATTTTTCACACACATGACATGAACAGAAATATCAGCTTAATTCTAACTCACATCATGTAAAGCAGGTAAAGACAAGCCAGATTTAAATAAGTCAATTAATCACACTTGGGCAATTTTTATGCGGCAACAAAAGAAAACATCATAGTTTAAAACAAACAAACAAAAAAATCACTTCTAAAGATTCATCCCTGTCATGCATATGAAGCCAGTTAAAGCCAATTAGTCAGTTAAACAGGAGAACACTGTCAATGTAGAGCTGTAGAGGCCAAGTACAGGCACTGCACAAGATGCTTCCCTGTAGCCTGCCACGAACCCTCTTCCGAAAATACAGAGGAGCTGTTGGAGTAGGACAGGCTGCCAAAAACATGAGCTACCAGGCTAATGCACAGCTGAGCTCTCCAGTTACTGCCATGAAAAGGCCAGTAGCAGAAGCTACTGCTGAGGAGGGCAATTCAATCCTGAAGTCTTCCATAATTAGCTTATACTACATGTAAATCTGCACACCTTTATGTGCATTTTAAGACAGAGACAGATTTTAACTGGCTCACTTACATGTCATCGTGAAAGCTGAGGGCAAATCTCCCCACTGCCTCAGGATGTGCCTGGCCACTGTGAGAAGATCCTGAGGGAGGTGACTGCTCCCCTTCCAAATAGGAGGCACAGATATCAGAAAGCCTGCAAAGGTGGGGAGGAAAAAAAACACACAACAGAATCATTCTAACATGCACCTCTCCTGTTTTCCAAAGAGTTGGGGGAAAAAAATAAAATCAAATCATACTGATGGTCACACATCTCCTACAAGTTCAATTACTTGACTATTTTAGTATTTTCTAGCCAATCTGTATTTACAGGTACACACATATACCCAGAATGATCCTCTATGGTCTTCCATACCTCTCTAGAAAAATACCACTTTATAATTTTTAGTGGTCAGTGCTGTCCTGTTTGGAACACACACTTCTGGAAAGACAGGGTATAAAATATAAAAGTCTGATCTTCTTGTTAAGTCCCAGGACAGCAGTTAGGTGAACAAAGGCTTCTAGCTGTTACTCTTCACTCTGCCCCTTGCTGAATGAATCTTTATGAATTGTGTTAAATTTTAACCCGCATCTGTAATGCCAGTTCTTACACCATCCTTTCTAAAATGAGCCAGATTCAGGTATATTAAAAGAACAGATAAAAGAGTTAAGAGAACACACATGTAAAAAATATACTATATGACTTCAAACTTCAGTATACTAAGCTGAAGAGTTAAAAGAAATTTGACTGTTACCACTCTAAAAACCAAGCTACTCCTTTAAAGGGTAATTTTAATAAAATAATTTCATGACTTATGAATTTAATGCAGATTTTTCACTGCCAATACAATCAATCCTGTATTTGCTGATTAGTACGCTAGTAATTAGTAAAGTTTGATCACCTACCGAGTACTCTGCAAAAAGAATTTTTCCTCTCCAAAGCCAAATGTTTCAAACCAGTCAACTGTTTTTTATATTATTAAGTGGTATCACCTGATAGTCCTACCTGTTGTCACAGCCTGTTTTACTCCTGGCAACAGTTGAAGCTGCAACAGGTAAGCCTGGGTTTGAAGAAATAGTAACATTCTCCAAAGCGACACTTGTGCTGCTACTCAATGAATGTCCCAAGAAGCTTGGAAACGTCTCATCAGCAATATTTCTGAAGTCTTCCATCATCCTGCTCAAGCTGCTAAAAATAGCACTCTACTTGGCAACACGATCAGCCCTGGTCCAGCAGCATCTGAGAGAAGGCACAAAACAACTGTACAGTTACACAAATCACAGCAGCGCTGTTAAAAATGTGTTACTTATACATCACGGCTAATATTCTTTGGCAATCACCCCACTTTACCCACAAACAGGCTTAAAAATTACTTCCAGCCCTCTCTCCCCAGGCCTTCTGGGGACCACAGGGGTTTACAGCCTTCAGGGACTTTCTAAAAAGAGCAGTACCCCTGCATGCTACAGCACCGACGCTGCAAGAGGCGCCAATCCTCTATTTAGCCTGCAAAGCAGCTTGGACCGAGCCGGCCCTCCTCCATTTCCCCAGCAGCGGGCACCTGGGGAGCTACAAACTCCGTGACGCGATCACCTCGGGCCGCCACTCGACAGGAGACGGCTTAACGCTCCTGATCCCAGCACGGAAGGCCAGGGCCCCTCTCCCCTCAGCTCTCCGGGCGGGAACCTCTTTCCACACCCCACCCCTCTCCACACCACGGCCCAGGAGCAGCGCGATGGTTCCGGAGCGGCGGAGCGGCTCGAAACCAACACCCTCTGTTCCCCAAACGGAGGGAATCCCGCTCTACCCTTCCCGGAGCTGCCCAGACAGAGACCGATACCCACCCCCTCCTCCTGATTCCGCCGCCACTCGCTTGAAGGGAGAGGGACGAACCGCGGCCCAACCGCCAAAACTTCAACACACCCCTC
>VWZK01010811.1:97988-114455 GCA_013396935.1 Baryphthengus martii | reverse complement strand
GAGGTCCAGGAACTTCATGAGTAGCTAATCAGCAATCCTGTTGTACTTGATAAGTTTCAGTGTGAAAGTGATAGCAATCTTCTGACTCACTAGCTTCTAAGCATGAGAGCATAATGAGGTTTTTGTAGTTAGTTTACTGAAAGTACAAGTTGCTTTTTAAGAATCTAAGCCTGAACTTTTATCTTGGTAAAAGAAAAATAGTTATACCTTCTTCCTTTCTTTCCGTGCTCGGGAAATGTTTGTGAATTACTTTTTCATACTCTTTTAACTGTCGCCAAAATGCTTTGTGCAAGAATTAAGAGCGGATTTTGAAAAATGGGTTCTTGCAAGTGGATTCTGGCAATCTTGGAGACCGTCTGCTGTTGGTACTCTTACTGATCAGTGAAAATCTTACTTGGTCGTCTTACCCGCTTTAGTGCTTTCTGAGTGCTTAGAGAGAAAACTGAAGGAAAAGCATGAAAAAACATTTCAAAACGAGGCAGCAAAACAGATGGACTGAGGGTTGTCAATTATGTTGTCTGAGAAACAGATGTCAGTGTTACATGCTGTTTGATCCAGGATGATGCAATTGATTTTAGTTTTTTATCTGAGAAGATTTACAGAAAATGTATAAGCAATAGTGGTGTGACATTCCTGATGTGAACACAGGAAAAGGCAATGTAATTGTCCTGCTGATCTGTGTTGCTACTTAAGAAAATAAGGGAGGGAAACTAAGTTCAGTGTGTTCATGTCACAGGTGTGATAAACTGTGTCAAGAGTTAAAAGTAGGCAGGTTTAAGCAAGAGTTGTGTCTGTTAGCAATTGTTTGTCTTACATAAAACAGAAAATCTCTTATTTATCTGAGTTACAAAGCTAAGATATTATGGAATCTGTATTTCATTAGGAAGCTTATCTTCTAAGTGTGTTCAGTAATGGGATTGATCTATGATTCCATTCCTCTTTATTTTTCATAATTTTCAAAACAAAATTTATGTACAAAACACCCGTCTCATGAGATTATATAAAAATAGACATTTTAAATGTATTTCAGATCTGTCTAGTAATTAAAACTATGGTATCTGCTACATCAAGTCACTTATGTTAGCTTTTCTTAACTGAAATAGTTTCTAGCTGTGCCTTAAATATCTGTTGAAAAACAAGAAAATAAAATATAATTTTGTTCTTTTCCAATGTGTGCATCTCCTGACATAAGCACTCAAAATTGAAGAATTGCAAGAGGCTTTACGGAAGAAGGAGGAAGAAATGAAGCAAATGGAAGAGCGATACAAAAAGTATTTGGAAAAGGCCAAAAGTGTAAGTATGCACGTTCTGCGTTTATGATCCCTCTCTGACAGACTGCACTACGTGCATTCTCTACAGGAACAAAAGTAAAGCGAAGGAGTCTGTATACACACTCGTAAGTAAAAGAGAGGGAAGGCCCAGTGAGTTCTTTGTAGTTTCCTCAGTTAGTACTTGTGAGATGTTTCAAAAGTCTTCAGGATATCTAAACAATATTTTAAATTATTTTTTTTACATCTAGTTATGTTGACTGTGTCTCAGGGTATTGCAGTGAAAGATAATCATAATTTCCCTTTTTGGTAAGATTTGTTTATTTGTATGGACTGTGTTACTGTAAGGTGTTTTATACAACAGTAGCATTAATTGCTCTAGTTAGGTTAGCTTTTTGTGATCTTACCAGCTCTCAGGTTTTGGGGTTTTTTTGTGAAGACGAGTACAATCATTATAGTCTTCCACTACAAAAACTGTATTCAAGTCTATTGTGTATTTTCTTAGAAATAAGCACACATTTACAAATCTTCCTTCCTGACTATCATTCAGTGAAAATAACTTACCCAAATTTAAAGCATTGTTTTAGTTCAGCATCTGGACACAATTCCAAAATGGGTAGAAAGACAAAAGACATGAAGTCTTTTTCTATATATCCAGATGTTGTTAAAAAGTTTTAAGCTACATTTCTATTAAAGGCTTAGGAATCTAGACATTTTGCTGGATTTATTTGTGGTTTAGCTCGGTATTTGCTAGCTGTGATGGGTGCCACATATGAACAGAACCAAGTGTCCATTCGTCTTACTAGTAGCATAATGATCATGCATGTGCCACAGAATGCTTCTTGGCTTAACAGAGCTGTCTAGAAATGACAGCACCTAGTACCCTACCTGGGTAGGTGAGTTGTTGCGGCTTTCCATAAGGACCAAAGCAGTCCTCCTTCAGGTGGGAGGAATTGGCAGATAGGTAAACTTTAGCTATCAAGAGAGAAACTTTTGAGAAAATGTTTCTACCACTGTGACTCCAGGGTAATGAAGCTAGGGGTAGGAACTGCATGTGCGCATCTGGGATACCGAACCTTGTTGGTGTCACTTATTCCTATTCTTTTATTTCACAGTCCTGTAAAAGAGAGCCCAGTTTGAATGCTCTAATGTGTCATGGCTGATACTCAGAGGCAAAGTATATGTCATGGTGGCTGTTAAGATTGTTTTACAGGAGTCAGCCTCTTAAATCCGCACATCCCTCTGTTTCACGTTTTGGAGTGTCGTTTCTTAGCAATGACATGTTTTTAAGTCACTTTTTTACTCCTTAACCTGACTTAAAAGGTTGTAATTCCTTGATGTCTTTTCCTTCAATTAGATTGCTTTTGCAGGACTTAATTAAGAACAAACCTGTTTTCTCTTCCAGGTCATCCGTACCTTAGATCCTAAGCAGAACCAGGGTGCAGCTCCTGAGATTCAGGCTCTGAAAAATCAGTTGCAGGAGCGGGACAGAATGTTTCATTCATTGGAGGTAGTAATCCTCATATTTGCTGGTAGATGCATATTTCCTCGTTGTTTTTTAGGTATAGGGTAACACTTCTATTGTACTTTTGTTTTAAATGTATGCTTTTCTGATGTTTGTTTTATAGAAAGAATATGAAAAAACAAAATGTCAAAGAGAAATGGAGGAGAAATTTATTGTTAGTGCCTGGTACAATATGGTAAGAATATCCCGAACTTTTTACTTACAGACTCACAGAATATTTAAAAAAGAAACAAACACAAAACCAAAACCAACTATTTTTATATTTTTATTTCTTTAGATGTTTATTATCTTATTTCTTTCTTTTTTTCTTTATACCAGTATTCATTTACAGGTTTTTTTGTTTGAAAAGCATTTTCCAACACACAAATGCAGAAACAAATGCTTTTTTATAATTTTAAGCTATCAGTATATGAAAGTATGTTCCTATGATAACCTTACGGTAAATGAAAAAGAATGTTTGTTATTTTCACATTTTAAAACGAGAAATAGCACTTTGTAGGGGGAAGCATACCTCAGATTGCTATTTTATAATTCCAGCCCTTCTGATTTACAGTGCTGAAATTTGCTTTCTTTGATTTTCCGCTCTCCAATGTTCCAGTTGTTTCTAATGAAGGGGCACAAGAAAAGCTAAGTTGTTACAGTCAGTGCTCTGAGAAACCCACTTGGGTGCAAGTTTAGCCCCATGCAAAGGATGAGCACTGGGGCAAGGTAATCGCTTAAATTACTCAAAACATAAGGAAGTGAACTGTGCAGCCATATAGCACTTACTGGGTTTGTATGCTGGGAGATTTTTCAGCTTTATTAAATGTATACAAGACTTCTCTTTGACTGTGTGGCTGCTCTTCAGATACAAAGAATCCTAGACCTGCGTGACATTTGTATTTCATTCTGCCTCATCATAGAGTTCAAATTCCTTCTCCCTGTCTTCCCTTGGAAGAGTTTCCTTCTTGCTGTTCTATGATCTTGTTATGTCCATGAATAATAAGCCAAAAATGGTACTTAAGCAGAATGTTTGAGTCCTTTAGATATGGAAGGCATTTTCAAGTGACTGATGTCCTTGCCTGATGTTGTAACATTTGTTCCACTGGCAAGCATGAGACAAGCCTGAGCTAAGCGCTGTGGTTCAATAGTCTGTCCTGAGCACTAAGATGAGCCCTGTTAGCTTTGTACCTGTGTATTTCTCTAATTAGCCTCTACTTTTATACACAGCTACACAACCCATCACAGCTTTCCTCGTTTCCTCCTTGTGTTTATTCCTGCTGAAAACATACTTTCTCTCAAGATGTACTCCTGCCATATAGCTGGTATTTTCACAGAGGATGACAATTATTTTCAGAAGAAAAAATCTCTTGTAGCTCAATATGCTGGAGGGAGCCGGAGCGGGGAGGGGAAGCACTTCTGAAAATGCTCATCTGGTTACCATGTGGAGAAGCGTATGTTCAGATCTGGGACACTGTGGGACATGATTCTCAACAGTTACCCAAACCCAGACAATGACGGGGTAGGGAGAAGGGAAGAAAAACCATCACTGAGTTTATCCTTCAAAATAAATTGCTTTGTGTTTGAAATTTGAAATAGATTAGTCAGTGCTGGTGAAGGAGATAATAAAATATGAATGAGTAAAGTTATTCAGTGTTAATGTGTTGGTATTCACTGAGAAGTTTCTCTTTATCTATCCGTAGGGGATGACTCTGCATAAAAAGGCAGCGGAAGACAGACTGGCTAGCACAGGCTCAGGACAGTCCTTCCTGGCTAGACAAAGGCAAGCCACGAGCACAAGGAGATCTTACCCTGGTCATGTCCAGCCAGCAACAGCAAGGTAGAGAAGCCTTGCCCTTAAGAAAGAAAACTGCCCTGTGATCCAGGCCACTTCTGTTGCAAGTGACAACATTCAAGGAAAATCAACCAGCATCGTTTCTCTTTCTCCCTTGTTACTGCTATTACCTTACAGTTCAGGAAAGGGTTTTATTACGGTTTTTCAATATTCTGTAATGCCCTTTGGTTATATTTTTTGGAGTCTCTTCACTCTCTCTTTCTGCATTTTTGAATGTGCCAAAGTTCTGAAAACATCTAGAGGAGTGCTTTGTAAAACCAGTCTTCTTTGAAGCCTGGTCTTTTTATGAAAAGCCTCCTATGAGGTCTGTAACAGTATACATTTCCTGTCACAGTTAATAACTTTTGTGCCTGTAAGGGTTGTTATGCTTTATAAGACTGTCTTTGTTCAAAGGGAATTAGACTTTTTATTTCATGTCCTAACCTGTTGCTTCAAAAAAATGCTGAAAACTCACTACAGAAATGCAAAATTAGTACATACTATTATTGTGAAATATATTTGCTACTGAACTTAACAATAGCAACGATAACATGGGGATTTTAACCTCCTACATGCAAAGTTTGCTGTTATTCTTGGCATTTAATAGGGAAGCAGAATATTGTTTTTTCAGGTTTTTCTTTGTCTACTGGTGTCATCTCTTGCCTGCCGAGCTGAATATTTTCAGGTGGTTTGTTCCACTCTTCTTGGTCAAGTGTATGCTTAGTATATATTATAAAAAGATTGAAAATATTTGGAATGCTCTGATATGCTACTGCATCGTCCATTTTAAAAGGACATTTAAAAAAGTTATAATTATGGATGACCAGTACATAGTGGATCAAGACCCCAGTTAATACTTTTGATATTAATGTGTTCCAGTTGTCATCCCCTACTAAAAGACTTGCTTTTAGTATATTGATTCAGGGTATAATTGTATTAGTTGCCTTACTAATGGTACCAGTGCCTTCAGGTGAGTTTGTTGCTGTCTTGGTTGGAAACTGGCCGTGATTTGTTGTACTGCCTTTTTACTATGTGGCTGGTTAATTGTACATCTCTCATTGTAGCACCTTTGTGTTGATCAGTGGGTAGGATGGTGGCCCCTACTATTAATTGAAGTTCTGTTGCTACAAAATTCTGCTTTTTCCTTGACTGATTATCTGCTCTTCCTACAATTTTTGTCAAAGAATTTCTGGACACAGAGGACCTGAGTGTTGATTGAACGTTTCATATATATATCTTGTGGTGACTCAGTTTTAAATATTTTTCATTTAGACACTGTTTGGACCCTGATGCACATGCAGACTGATTTATAAATTTATTCTTTTACCTCTCTCCCAAGTGAAGATATTTTTTTGTAAATCGCTTTAGAGAGAAAACATGCTAACATTTATTGATCATCTGAAGGTCTGTGTTACTTTACAACTGGGACAGAATGAGCAAAGGATAGTTAAAATAAGCACACTTAGACTAAAGGCTAAGGAACAGGTGAATGACACTTGTAGGTACTGCGTTATCCTCCAGTGCATAATCTGTTTCAGTCTAGGTTAAGAAATGTATTCGGTATGTGTCTGAAAAAAACCTGTCATTTCTGATTTCTTTTTCTTAAGTAATACGAAAACAGATGCTGAAGTCTGTTAACTACATATAGGTTTGTCTTTTATTCCTCACATCTGGAAAAAAAAAATTTTCTAAAAATTCTCTTATCATACGACACGTCTGGTTAAATAAGACAGTGAAAGTATCTTCTTATGTGCAGAAAGGTTACAGTGTACAGGAAGTTTAAGACAATTGCCATAGCTCAGTGAGGTGATGCTCCTTTTGCTGTCTCTGAGATACATCTTACTAAAGGGACAAGAAGGCGTATGTGTTATCTAGCAAAAAAAGTGTCTTTAACTGATCTCACTGTGCCACTCGTTCTAGTCATTTGAAGAACGCTTTGCCACGTGCCATGTGCGAACAGGAGCAAATAAGATCACTTATCTGAGGGAATTTGATGCTCTTACTGGAAGTCACAGCATTTCATAGCACCCAGACAAAGAACCTAAGAATACCTGAAGCTGCATTTTTATTTCAGTTTGACTAGCTCTGTTACCAAACTGCCAAAGCCTATTTGGGAAAGCAAAGAGTGCCAGGACCATAAAGTGAAACTGTCTCTTAATCTTGTCTAATAATTTGATTTCCTGTAGCTATTAATTATGTGCAGATCTAAAATAACTTGAACACAATATGTACACTAGAATAAAAGTTCTTGCTTTTATTATTTTAACATTTGTTTTACTGTTTTGCCTCCAAAGTGCTGATGATGGGCAGATGCCTTTGGTGGTTAGGAGATGAACAAATGCCTGATTCAGAAGCCCCAGTTTTAGCTTTTACTGTCTCTCATGGCTTTTCGTGCTTCTTGATGGCTGTTGGTTTTTATAGTCTGCTTTATGGTTCTGGATTCTTTCCTTTCCCCTTAAGATAAGATAGTGAGTGTTTTCTGTAGTTCCCTTCAAGAATACAGGGTGTTAAGTATATACCTTCAAAGAGCAAAACAAGACTAGTACTGAATCTGTGCTTTACTGTTGCTTGTAGTAATTGTTAGGCAAGACTGAACAAGTGTTTTGTCTTTTGAGAATTCACAGACTTGTAGAAATTCTGGTATTTACCAGCATTTATGTTGAATATAAGAATCTATAAATATACAGAAATATGCTCTGTTGCTGTCTAATTCCAGTAGTCATTTATTATATCATCTAATGGTAATCATCAGGAATTTAATTCCTTGTTCTTCAACATTTTACTAGTATTATTGGCTGCATACATCAATTCTTAATCATTGGGTGTGGATGAATGCAGGTGGTGAACATCATTAACCTTTCTCTCTCATAAGAATAGCTTCTTTATTGAAAGGGTTTAGCTTCATTATTTTCCTTGATTTTTACATAGCCTTGGAAGTAGTGTGATATTAAGAAAAATAAGGGACTCAGAGTGTGACTTCAGGGAATAAGCACATGTATAGATGAGCTATTTGTCTTATCTTCAGTAAAGAAAGAATATAAGCAAAGGTAACCAGAATTCTAAGAAGCTTTTAGGAACACTATTTCTGGGGCTGCAAGGACTGTAGAGGTAATTATTATTAAACAAACGCTATGTCCTGTCCTGATACGCTGCAAAAAAAATCCCTACAGATTGAATTTAAAGAGGAAAGGTTCTCCAGGGCAGTGATAAAACAGCTGAAGAGTTCGTGAGAGTACATTCCTGAGCACTGTGCAAGGATCTGCCCAGAAAAATCTTTGTGAGAGGTTTTAATTAATGCCAGTTGAAGATAACAGTTAAATGGACAAGTATTTTCACTGTTCAGGGCTGAAGCTTGGCTTCTGTGTGTGCAGTCCAGTTCGTATACTTCTGCAGAGGATTGCAGAGATCAGACATTACAGAAAACAATATTCGAGTTCTGCATCTTTTTCATAGCGGCAGGCAGCCACTTGGATCGTGACGTGTATTTTCCAACTGCTGTGAAAACGGAAGTAATCTTTTTTAAAGGTTGTGTGTTCCACCCACAGTGCAAAGGAAAATAAACGACTAGAGCAGAAAGCTTTATGTATTGTAGCCACTATGTATTTACTTCATTTTGCAAGATGCTTTTCATTCTCTCTTGGGAAATGAGCTAATGGTAATCTCATCCTGTTCTGATGTCACTTGAGATAGCATTAATGCTTCTACAGGTTTTCTGTGACTTTATATTCATGTCAGGAGCACTAGAAATCTTATACTCATTCTGTATGAAAGAATTAACAGTAAATATTTGTATTATTATTACTTTATGATGATCTTAAATAATCAGAGTTATGTGCAAGCTGTCAGGAAAGCTTAAGAAGACTTGGCAGTTTCAAAGTCCATGGTGTTTTGACGTGCGCAAGTAGCATTTGCTTTTCCTCAATTCTCTAGTGTATGACTATCCACTTAGCAGCTCGCTGGGTGATTTTTAGCTGGTTTAGTTGTCTGGATGTGTTGACGTTTTCTGTAGATGTAGTATTTGGAAAATACCTTAATTTCACCACTTTATTTTCTTCTAGTTAGTGACTTGGTGGAAGACTGTTCTGAATGTTGCTCATTTTCCTTATGAAGCAAAACAATACCTGAGCTTTACTCGTTCTATAGAGTAATCTTGCCCAACATTTTGACTTTTTGCCAGGATTGATGAGGGAGGCATTTTTGCACTCAGTCAGCTGTGCAGTACTGACTTCTTACGGGTTTTTGCACATGTGTTTTAGGCAAGATGTGGACTCTGTGTTTTGCAGTAATCCTTGCTGGTATTGTGCAAATAAATAGCTAAAAGAAGTAACTCTGTCAGGAAATACTTTCAAGCGGTGTTTTTTCCTCTAAGCCAAGTAGTCATACTTCAGGGCTTTCACCTGCAGAGCTGTTCAATAGCTGGATTATGACTGAAATGTGATCTCAGGAAGTCGATCACTTACAAAGAAAGCTTTCCAGAAGGCCTTCCTTAGAACAGCTCTCTTAGCTGGTACTGGCAGTGTGATGCATTTAGCATTCTGTTAAAGTGAAGAAGTGAATTGTGATAACAATTAAATGTAACGATCAGGTAAGCAAGAAATTCAGTAAGTGAGATTCTGAACTCTGCAAACTGCACACAGCCCAGACATGTCCCCTCCCGAAGGTAAGCAGTCCAGCTCCCTTCTGTACTAGCAAAAGCATTGCGTTTTAGCTTTTCATCTTGCGTTGGGAGGAAGAAGTGAAATCTTGCATTATCTCATAGGTTGGTGTAGGAGCAAGTAATGAGTCTCACTTGCACTCAAAACTACTCCACGAGTCAAATGATATTACTAGTTTGTGGCAGGTGGCAGGTTGCTGGTAGGATCCTAGCCATACCTCTAGTTTGTCACTTTGACGGAATCAAAAAAATGCCCTGGCCTGATTGATCGTATTGCCTTGTTCTTGTGATCTTTCTTCCCTCTGAAAGTCCAGAAAGGGAGCAGAAGCCTGTCAGTGACTCTGCAGGCTGTAAGGAAACATCAGGAGTGGTTTCTTCAGTTTGATGGTGGAGGAGACAGGTGTAAGCGACTATTAAGCACAAAAATCTGAAGAGCAGTATGTCTTTCACCATTTTGCTTTTGGTGTTAATTTAAAGACAGCTAAACAGAACCTGAGCTTTTGGAGCTTGGGTTGGATTTTCCTGTTGCTGTTGTTTTTGGGGGTTTTTTTAATTAATTTTGAATTGCAGTTGATTCAGTATTAAGAGGCTTGACCTATGTGAGTAAGACCAGAAGCTGTTATTGTCAGCCACAGCAACCTCAGACTTCTTGTGCCTGATACAGTGAATCCCCGAAGATTTTGACTCTGCTGCCAGCTTCATTGCACCATTTGTAGATATTGAGGACTTACCTAGTTTTGTCCTCTGTTTCTCTTTGGCTGTGCTTGTGTGGATTCATTGCAGTACTGGAACATGAAGTTCAGTTTTTAAACGTATCAACTCATTCAATTAGGTAATGAAAGTATGTCAGTTGAGGATCTCTAAAAAGCTTTGACATATCATAATGTCCCATGGGACACCACCAGGCAGTATAGCCAACGCAGCTTCCCAGACAAATTTTTCTGGTGTCAGATTGTACTCATTGGATCAGTAGGAGCTCATGACAGCTGCTGTGATTGACGTTTTCATCTGTTGTTTGCTAGGGGATGATTTTGCTGTAAAATTCACTGTGGCCCAGATTCTAACCTTCGCTTTTACACCTTGCCAAGGTAATGCAGGACTATCCTGAAGTAGAGCTCTGCATTAGTTGGCTCTGGTGGCAAATCAGGAATTTCCTCTGCTGCTGTTTATTTCCTCTGACTTGTGTATAAATTTGTTTGGGAAACTGTGTATCCTTCAGCCTTCTTCACACTGGTGTTTATTCCAGACTGAAAGCAGGTTCCATTTGTCAGATAAAAATTTCCTGCTGTTGTATTGTTGCTTTGGATCTTAGAGATTGATCCATGCAACGTGAAAAGCACTGCTAGTAAAGGGAAATCCAGAACAGTTGGGAAGGCTTTCCTGTCTGTTGGTGACTTTATTCATTGCTTCTCAGGAGAGAGGTCCTTTACTCCGGTGAAGCTATAACATCACATTTCAGAAAGAGCAACATGGTTATTTTAATTGTTACAAAATTGGTAATTTGTCAGCCCTTCGAAGAGCTATTAACTACTGTAATACGGTACAAACCTGAAATACTGCAAAAGCAAGTATTTCCACAGCTTATTCTGCCAATGGAACTTGAATCCCTAGTGCTTATTCCTAACTTAGAAAGAAAAGAAAATCAACATAAAGTGCAGTTGTGAACTTGTTAGCATGCTTGTGTTCTTAGTGTGATCATGAAAATGAGCAGAATTTTAAGAGAAAATCCCAACTGACGTAATATTTATGGAGTTACAAAGTGATTGTAGGGAGACTATCAGACTTGGTTTGGATTTGAATATGAGATTCCATTGTATAATTAAAAATTTTGTAAAGCAGAGATTATGGTTCTCAGTCGCCGATGGTTAGTAAGCAGGAGAGTAAACCTATTTCCTGGAAGTATCATTGGTTTCAAGAAAGATTTTGAAGCTTTTATTTAGCAGTATCAGTTGAATCTTGGACCAGTTGTAAACATGACATTATAAGGCCACAATACATAGAATTTATAGTCTGCTTTGTATTCTCTGGTTGCAAGAGTTACAAAAATGCAAAGCGGTGTTAATAGAGCTCTAGAAGATGCTATGTTGAAAGTCTCTTAAAAAATCTGGAGGAAATACCATGAGGAAAGACATAGAAGCAATAGATGCCGAAAGAAAAGCAAAATTTAGGAGCAGAAGCCAGTAAATAATGAAGTTAAGAAATCCACAGGAAGAGAAATCTGGAGGCAGTTACTTCAAAGCAGAAGCTTGACAGAAATGTTTGGGAAGAATGTCTGGTGTTTGACTTGAAAATGAGTAGACTGCATTGCTCTGATAGCTTTGGTGGTGGCGTTAGGAACTACTGCTTGCAGACAGCAGGCTGTTTGCTACAGGAAGCCTGGTCCACCTTAGGACCAAACATAGACTGAACAGGAGAAAAGCAATTGCTCAGAGTAGAGGCGTGGCCAAGTTTGGTGTTTTGTTTTGTTTGGGTTTTTTTTCCATCAAGTTTGACAGGTGTAAACAGTGCTCTGAATTAAAAGTTCTTGTGTTGGTAGGTACCTCCAGATCTGGCTAGGTTAATGAAAAAGGCTGCCACCATGTCTGTGGCTTCAGTGTGCTGAACTTGTCCTAGTCACTTCCGTATATTGAAAAAACATCTGAGGACGGCAAGAATTTAAGGAAGATTTTAAGCACTTGTGACGAAGTAGATCAAATGAGATCAGGCACTGAATATTGAAGGGAAATGCCTCACTAAGAAATAATACCCTAGGCTGGCAATGAGCCTTCACCTATAGCTGGAATGTTGTTGGACTGGCAAAGGAGAGAAGTAAAAGTCACTCCTCCCTAGATGTATCATTTACTGAGTAAACGTCTCTTTCTGAAGAACCTGCAGAAGCAGTGACAGGTTATGCTGAGTGAATTTACCCTCATATCTCTCTTGTCTTCCAACGGGTAGCTTTAAAAGATACTCAGTTTGAAGAGTTCTCCAAAAGAAAGAAATTGATTTTTTTTTTTTTTNNGGTTGACAAGATCTCTCAAAAGAATATTTACTCAGATAAACCTACAATATCGTTTATGGTCGTGTGCAATGCGTCACTTGGAAGTGTTACTAAACAGTGAGCCTGTACTAAGTAATAGCCAGGTAAGACTAAGGGAGTAGACTATCTTCATTTAGGCACTATAGAGTAGATACATGCTTATATATCTTGAACTTCTCATTTTTTATAGGCTAACTACAGTAATCTTTGTATTATTAATCATGAACGCTGTAACTTTATGCACCCAAGCAGTGCTGAGCAAGTTTAACAGACAGTGATTACTTAAAACACACTCTCAAGATTTGCTTTGAATGTGTTGAATGCATTAGTTTTTTAAATATGCTTTCCATTTGACTTATATCTCTATGTTTCTGTTTGTTTTTCAACTATAGTTTAGTATTCTGGGTTGGTGAATGAGAAGGAAAAAAAGAGGGATACTCAAGGTGCAGAACTCAAAGGTTTTCTTTTTTTTTTTTTTTTTTTTTTTCAATACGTCCTTGGGTTTTTTTTTTTTTTTTTTTTTTTTTTGCAATACGTCCTTGAGTTTAGTTATAAATATTGTTACTTATCTGTTTAACCTGGATTTTGCTGTCACAGGAACTGTTCTTGGAATCATTTTGACGAGTGCAATGTTAGGGCGAAGGATGTGGGGAGAGAAACAGTTTGCATCCTTTTATTTCAGTCTGTTGAAGCTGCCTTTCTCCTTGTAACATCACAGTGAGCACAGTGCAAAAATGAGAGCGAGCAGTTAGTGCTGTGCCATGCTGTGTGGGGATATTTGTGTTACTCGGGGAATGTGAAAGCACCGTAGCTGTGCTAGTATTGCTTTCCACCTATCCAGTTACTCTGGCCAAGAGGGTGCACCAGCAAGCGTGGATAAATAAGTGTGCCAGCCTCTCTAGTTCTCTTCCAGACTTAGTTTCACTTCCACAGCATTGCGATGTGCTCTCTGGGCTGCTCAGAGGCTCCTACTCAACTGATTTTAACAAGGCCACACGTAATTTGTTTGCAGGCAGCAATGAGGACTCACCAGTGTAGTGTGGCAGCGATGCTGTTGCAGCCTCGTGCACAGGATGAGCTTTGATGGCAAAAATACCTAAAAGTCTTTGGTGGTCCTCAGAGCTCCAAGGCTCAGACAGAGATGTTATGACCCTGATTGTCTTTTAGTATATAACCAAACACAGTATTGGACAGGCACCTTTCACTTTATATAGCTTTGGGGTTTTTTAACCCTTGTACTCACGGACAGCAGAAATGCCTGAGACTTTTTCATCGCTGTGTAAACTTAGTTTCCAGACGTGTATTAGCTGAGAGTGGTGCCCTGAAGGACTTTACTCAGAAGTGTTTAAATTTGTCTGAATTATGTCTAACTTTAGATACTATTCAAGGCTGTTTTGTTGCTCTTTCCAATTATTGGTGTGTAACCTTCCTGTTAATTTTAAGAGTTGCTCTGGCAAAGATGTTTCCGCTATGAATTTGCACAACTCTAAGTAGAGACAGCCTTACTAAATTGCTCTGAAAAATACCTGTTCTGTTCTCTGGGGGTTTTTTGTGTTGGTTTGTTTTTTTTTTTTTAACAGTAATATGTTATCCACTTTTTAACTTTCTTCTTTATTCTTTATTTGCAGTGATGTGGTTGCATGACCTGCAGCATTATTATAACAGGGACTGTTCAGTGCATGACTTGCTTTTCTGTCCAGACTGCATAACCAAAACTTAACCAGTTCTACACTTAAGACTCATGACCATCTGATTTCAAAGGGAGAACTGCTTGCAGAGAAGCTTACCATCCTGGGGAGTGGCTTTCCCATTTCCCGCTTCCATTTACTCTATCTCTTCACAAAAAGTCTCCTATGAGGCTAGCAGAGAGGAAATCCAATATTCAGAACTCGACAGGAGGCGTTCTACAAACTGACAAGCGCTGTCAGCTCTCCATTTTGCTTCTGCCTGTCCACTTCATTTAATTCCGATTAACAGTATTAACACAGACTTCCTGCAACCTTTTTTATATACAGAACTACAAAAACCTTGTCTTAATGAGCTCCTAAAAATGCCTTCTGGCTACTGTTAAAATTTCAAAGCACCCGCACCCTTAAAGGATCCACTTTGATTCTTTAAATAAAAGCAAAGGAGGTGTTTTACCAGGAAAAATGACTAATGAATTGTTGCTTGGCCATCCCATCTTCCTTAGATGAACCTTTTCTGGTTTTCTGATAATCTCCGAGCCAGGCAAACTACCGGGCAGTATTTTGTTCACAGACACTGCCTGCTTCCTTACTATGTATATACGCAGTAGTTTGTGGCTGTTGTATTTTTCTCTACACATTTTAGCTGTATTGTCAGTTCCTTTCAGATACTTTCTTTTCAATCTGTGTACAATGATTAGAACAATCTGAGGAAAGAAGATGAATGGAGATAAGTGTGAAAGCCGTCTCTACGCTTTACAGTGTCCTTGACAGTTTATAATTTGGGTCATTTAACTTTTACCTGTACTATTTTTTTTTCCTTTTTTTTCTCCTTACTACAGTCTTAGCAATTTAATTTCCAATTGCACTAGCTTGGCTGTTTCTTTGTGTTACGAAGTTTAGCCCTAAGATTTGCGATATGTAGACAGTGTAACTCAAAATGCTTTGTACTGCCTATATTAATTTAAAATGCTGCTTATTTAATATTCTTAAATATCTGCACATTTGTACTACTGTATCTTTGTTTTGTATTGGACATCCAGTACTGGCAAGATTCAGAAGATGAGGGAGTGCTGTAGTGTTTTAAGAGGTTTATTGTATAGGAGTTAGTATGTAACAAATGCGGAAAGGGGGGCTTTTAAGCCATAAGACTTGCCTGAAAATCTGAAGAAGGTCTGAATGATGAGCACCGTGCGTGGTTTGATTTAAGTCTGATTCGAGAGAAACCAAATTCTTGCTCGCTTGGATCTTAATCCTGCAAAAAAATGTACTAACGCATACGTACTCTACTTCCTCCAAGAACGGTTTTGCTTATTTGAGCAGTAGCGTAACCACCAGCCCTGTTTACCATGCGAGCGCCCCCATGCTGGAGAACGATTTTGTCCAGTAGTCTGCAGTCACTTCCGGTCACAAAACACAGGGCGTTCCTTGTCCCTGTCCCATCAAGTGGGACTCTGGGCAGAGCTGCACCTTGTGTACTGAGACACCGCCATGTCGTCAGTCCTCAGGGATCCGGATACCCACTGTGTCAGTGGCATTGTGCAGAGTGACTTGGAGAGAAGACAGATCGTGTCTCCACCTCTGTTTCCACAAGGGGATCTGTGCCACCTGGCACAAGGAAGGGTAGGTGGGAACGGGCTCCAAGCAGGTGGTGCGGGAGGGAAGGATATGTATTAAGTTCCTGGTGAGAAGTGTACGGTGTGTTCTCTTCTGGATACCGTACCAGATGGGGGAGCCTGGTCCTGCCTGGTGCTCTGGCTGACAGCAACCCAGAAAGACTTCTGGAAGTGGATACGGCTTTCCCGGTCCACCAGGGTCTGGGAAAGTGAAGTCTGCAGGTATAGGATCTGAGGTTTGGTGATGACAGCGGCAGCAGCACTTTAATCAGACCGAGTCCAGCAGAGAGCTAAAAGATTTGTGTCTTTCCAGGCCCTAGTCATTGATCCCTCGTTAGTGTCAGGGCAAGTGTTAGAAAAACTTCTTTTTGTTGGGTGTTAAAAGGCATGATTTGTTTCTCATTTGCGAATGCTGCTTCAGCTGGGAGTGCACCCTGCCCCAAGCCAGGCTGGTGCAGGATCCCTGAAACCAGGGGCTCTCTGCAGGGCGGGAGGGGATGACTTTTTTTATGCACCCCCCTGCACAGGTGTCCCGAGGTGAAGCTGAGCAGTACGTCATTTCTCCAAGTCGTCTGTGCAAATTAGAGACTATGTATCAGTTGTTCTTGAGCCTGAAGACATTTGTATGTAAGTGTTGTTTAGCTTAACAGAAATTGAGAGGATCACTAGTGCAACAGCAAGATTATCAAGTGGAGTCAGTAACTTTCAGCAAGTGAGCTGGCTGCTTCAACTAGCTTAGCCTAGCATCTCTGTCGTGAAGTGATTGTGAGCTCACAACGCAGGGGTGATCTCCAGCATGTCTCTGATATACTAACTTCATTTGTGCTGCCTAGAAATCACTTTTACTTTCTTTATAGCAGCTTGTTTGACAGTCCTGAATTAAGTGT
>VWZK01010811.1:62918-94389 GCA_013396935.1 Baryphthengus martii | reverse complement strand
TAGAGGGGCTAGGGGTGGCTGGACTGATCTCTTAAGAGGTACATCAATTAAGATGTGTCGCTATAAGTCTGACTCCAGACCACACTTACTTAGGTCCGGTCAGTAGTTAAGATTCAGGAATAGCGTAGTCACTGTGTCTATAGGTCCAACACCAGATTCACGAACAGTCTGTACACTGTAGGTCTGGTTCCCTGAGAGGGAGCAGTTGGATACACGAATAGCACAGTTTTGCCGTGATTATAGGTCCGATACCAGATGCACAAACAGTCTATACTGTAGGTCTGGTTGCATTCACTAGAAGCAATCGGATTCATGAATAACAGGGTTTATTTACACTTGCAACATACACAGATTCTTTCAGATTGCCGGTGATATCTATACTAAGCTGCAGAAATCATTATACAGCTCAAAACACAAGTAATTTCCCGGGGTAAAACAAACAAACAGACAGACACTCAGCATAGGTGAGGCACAAGTCTTACCAAAAGGTGTCCCTTTTGGGAGGGCGAGGAGGACAAACCTGTCAGTCTGTCCCTAGGATTTGGTGTCAGTTTCTCATCTCCCCAGGTCCAAAATAGGACCCACATTTATACTTCAGTTTCCTATTAATGTGTAAAGTTTTAAAGTGTGTCGATGTGACTGTAGACAGAACCTTTAAGTGTAGTTATCAATCAGATGCACAGAACACCTGCTGAGCTTTTCAGCCTTGATCAATTCTGCCAGGAACAGTCATCTGCTGAGATAAGCTGGAGATGGGAGGCCTAGACTAGTCCACATTCAGTGTTAACATAACATGGACCATGGAATTTCTATCGCGTCTCTGTGTCTGCTTTAAACACTAGGTGCTTATCAACAGTGATGAGTTTCGATCGCATGTGTTTTCTGCTTTCAAATGTTTCTGTGCTTTCTGATTCCGACAGTGTCCCACCAAGACAAGGAAGTTTGTTGCCTAGTAGGCAGAGTAGTAAAATACAGGGTGTCTGTGACCAATTCAATTGCTAGAATGGGTTAATGCTACTCTTCCCCTCGAGGAATGGGTGGTTACTGTCAAGAAGCAGCAAACCAACACCCCTCTTACCACAGAATAAAAAATGGCAGGAGTGCACCTGTCACCAAAGACTCTGCACCTAAGGAATGGATGAGGTGAGACGTTGCTGGAATCCTGGATGGCGATTTAGAACTGTGCCTCCTCTGTCAGTGTCTCTCCCCACTCTCTTCTCTTTAACTACAACATACGTAGCTTTAGTCAAGGGATTAAGAATTAAACTGTTTTATGTTACGGACCTATGGTGTAAGTCCTCTTAATTCAACCCAAGAAAATCACCAAATCTCCATCACTCCCTTCTTCCTCCCTGATTGAGTGTGATGTGACAGCCAAAGCACAGTTCCCCTTTGCAGTGACCTGGGGTTTGGGGTTTTTTTTTGATCCACAAGGAACACTGAGCACTGTGCTACCCACGTATCTGCAGCTAAAACTTTGTGCGCAGAGGGCTGCGTCAAGGTCCTTTGTGCAACAAACCAGAATCCAGCGCTACTGTAGCCGCTGTGCTCTGCAGGAAGGCTGAAGGAGACAGACTTGGGTGAAGGGACTGCAGAACCACCACAGAGCTCACCCAGTGCAGGACACAGCACATGGCCGAGAGGAGTTTCCACCAGCACTAGGCAAATGGTACGTCTTTTTTCCTTTGGACCTAAAAGAATAAAACGGCCTCAAAGCAGCAAGGTGTCTCATGTATTTGGCAAAGTAGGCAGACTCAGAAGTGAAGGCTGGGCATGTCTGGGAAGAGGAAAGGAAGACTCAATGATGTAACTGGAAAAGTATTAATGTATCAAAATATAGCTACTATTTCCCTGTTGCGAGTCTTCTGACAGCCCCTGGAGGCACTAGAGCATCTCTGCCTCCTGGGACTTCTGGCTGGTAGAAGAATTTCCTTTACTCCTTCCCAGCAGACAGCACCTCAAAACTGCAAAACGTGCACTCAGCTCGATGTTTGGTTTCTGGGTTATGCGATAATCTCCACAAGCTACCTGGCAGCACAATTTCGTGCCAAGAAGGAAGGTCTTTCTTACAAACCTTTTGAGAGACAAAGGAGGGCTCCTCCCTCCTCCTGAAATACAACCAACCTCCACTGCCTAAAACAGCCCAGGGAGTTGATGCAGTCACTCATATCAACCACAAGTAAAACCTGAGGTGGATGGAAGTTAAAAATGCATTGTTGTTGTTTAATCACACCACCTTGTGTAAGTATCTGACTTTAGCATTGACCCAAACGAAAAAAAATAACCAACCAACAAATCAGACCCCTCACTGAAGCACAGGATACAACAGAACATAGTGCAATTCCAAGTAAGTGTTCATGGACCATCTGGTGGGATTTACTCCACAAACACCTTCAAACTCACTAACTGCTGTAAAATACTGGCAATGAATACAAGCCCTTCTGCTTGTTCCCTCCTATAAAAAGGCTCTTGGGCACTTCTTATTATCTGAAGACAAACACCAGAATGAAAGCCGGCACACTCTCCCCTAGCAGCACAGTAAGACAGGACAGCCTCTGCTGCAGCACCAGCGATACAAGCGACGCCATGCGAGGGCAGCGCACCCAGCCAACCGCACGCACCTCGTAGGCAACCTGGGGCTGGTCCCAGCCCAGCTACAAACCTCCGCATCAAGCATGTACATTCTGCACTAAAACCTCTCTTAGAGCTCCTACCAGCTGCACCAAGAGTTTATAAACACCTGTGTCTGAGACAGGATTCACTGCAAAAAGAATACCTTTAAAGTCAAGTTGGCATTATATTCAGCCTCTAAATAAACACGGGTAATACTGGTTTGCATCATCTTCAAAGCAAGTGGAGTGGAGTGTAGAAGTCAGGCAACTCAAGCGTCCCCTGGAGACCAGACATACACCAATTCCAAGTAATAACACAGAACCACAGAATCATCAAGCTTGGAAAACAGCTCCAAGGTCGACTCCAATTATCCAACTAGCATTATCATGACCACTAAACCAAGTCCCAAAATGCCGTTTTTCTACATGTTTTTTTGAACACCTCCAGGGATGGTGAATCCATCAGCTCCCTGGGCAGCCTGTTCCAATGCCTCACCACTCTTTCAGCACAGAAATTTTTCCTCGTGTCCAATCTAAACCTCCCCTGCTGCAACTTATGCCCATTACTTCTCATCCTATCACTAGCTACCTGGGAGAAGAAACAAAGACTCACCTCACTACAACCTCCTTTCAAGTAGCTGTAGAGAGCAGAAAGGCCTCCTCTCAGACTCCATTTCTCCAGACTAAACAACCCCAGTCCCCTCAGCTGCTCCTCGTAAGACACATTCTCCAGACCCTTTACCAGCTTTGTTGCCCTTCTCTGGACCCTCTCCAGCACCTTGATGTCTTTCTCACACTGTGGCACCCAGAACTGAACACAGTACTCAAGGTGTGGCCTCACCAGTGCCATGTACAGTGGGAAAATCACTTCCCTGTTCCTGGACACACTACTGCTGATACAGGCCAGGGTGCCACTGACCTTCTTTGCTACCTGGGTACACTGCAGGCTCACATTCAGCAGGCTGTCGATCAAACCCCTCCTGGTCCCTTGCTGCCAGGCAGCTTTCCAGACACTCTTCCCCAGGCCTGTAGAGTTGCCTGGGGTTGTTGCGACGCAAGTGCAAAGGGCAGGACCCGGCCCTTGGCCCTGTTGAATGTCACACCATTGGCCCTGGCTCGTCAATTCAACCTGTCCAGATCCCTCTGCCCTTAAGCAAATCAACACTCTTACTTAATTTGGTGCGATCTGCAAACTTACTCAATCCCCTCATCCAGACCATCAATAAAGATATTAAACAAGACTGGCCTCAGCACGGAGCCCTCAGGAACACCACTTGTGACCAGCTGCCAATTGGATTTAACTCCATTCACCACCATGCTCTGGGCTTGGCCATNCCCCCCCATGCTCGGGGCTTGCCCACCCAGCCAGTTTTTAACCCAGCAAAGAGTACACCTGCCTAAGCCATGAGCTGCCAGCATCTCCAGCAGGATGCTGGGGGAGACTGTGTCAAAGGCCTTATTAAAGTCCACGTAGACAATATCCACAAGCCCTCCCTGATCCACTAGGTGACCCATCTGGTCACAAAAGACCAAGTTGATCAAGCACGTCCTTCATGACCCATGCCAGCTGGGTCCGATCCCCTGGTTGTCTTGTACATGCCACGTCAGTTCACTTGAGATGAACCTTTCCATAATCTTCCCTGGTACCGAGGTCAGGCTGACATGCCTATAGCTCCTCAGATCCTCCTTCTGGCACTTCTTGTAGATTGGCGAGCCTCTGGTCACCTGGGACCTGCCCTGTTAACTAGGGCTGCTGATAAATGATAGGCGAGAGAACACACTTGAGAAGGGCGTATTTCAAATGCAACTTGTTCTTTGGAAACTCCAATACACCTACCTGTGATGAGTTTAGGATTACATACTTCAGCCCCTGACAAAGCATGTGGGTTTAAGATGCATTTATGTACATCACCTAGGATTTTGTCATAAACCGATACTTAACACAGGTGGAGTTAAAGACAGCTGCAGAAATTTCTGGAATAAAGCCTTCTGCATAAATACACCATAAACCAAAGAAAAATCAACTGAACAACAGTCTTGAAAATGCTTTATTGAACCGTGTGTCTTATTGTAATGTGCAGAAGATGTGTTTGAAAAGACTACAGCTTGAATTTTTTTTTTTTTTTAAATCCTCAACAATCAATAAAAAAAAGTTCCTACTGGAGGTAACTCTCAGAATAACCAGAGGCCTCATGTAAAGTTTCCCTTGAAACACTGTCTGTTGCAGAGACTAATAGAAAACAAAGCTAGTACTGCTCTAGGCAGGAACAGTCAGGATTTGAGGATTTTAAAAGGGGTAAGAGAAAACAAAAAAAAAAGAACAAGGAACAGAACTTAAAACTCAGTCTATGGGGTTGCTTCTTTTGCTGCTGTTATTTTGGATTATCATACATCAGTTCTGCTGATAACACCATCTGGTGTTCAAGTCTGTAAATTTACTCTTAAAACGCTGGCAATGCTGCGGAGATGGAAGGATACAGAGAAAGAGAGAGGGGGGTGAGGTGAGAAAAGATCTGGAAAGACACCATTACGACGTCAGCCCAGTTTAAACTTTCATCAGAAGCTGCGTGCGCTTTGTTTTTATAACCTAACTTTACATTCAAAAAACCAACAAACCAAACAACAATCACCAGGAAAAAAAAAAAAAAAAGAAAGGAAACCAAAACCAAACGTACCCCTCCAGTCCTTGTCTTGGGGTCATTATAAACTTCTACGCACAAGACCACCATATTCTTTTTTTTCCAAACCAGTAGGGTTAACAGTATAGGCATGTAGGTGCCATGATTCAACTAAAAGGCTTTTTAAACTTTTTTATACCAGCAAAAATAACCATAAGAAACAATAAATAAAAGGTGCTAAAGTTAGCCTTAAGAATTCGATTGTAATATACCGGCAATCTGGGAATCAAAATCCTCAAGCTCTCCTGATACTGACAGGTCTCTGCAAACTATGAAGCAAATACACAAATAACTCAAAATATGATTGAGACTGTGAAAGGCTTTTTAAACTAAGACAACATGATCAAGGTTAACTTGTTTTTTTTTTCTAAATACAGTGAATATATGAATTGTCTACACCTGAATAAAACAGATTTAACAATTAAAAAATTTTAACAACCACAAAAAGGAAAAACTTTAAACAAAACTGAACATCGTTGGACTTTAGGGCACGCAAAATCCCCTTGCAGTAGCTTCCGGCCTTACTGTTGTGTTTCCTACAGATGCGTAAAATGAAGTTCAACTCCACACTGAGGTGATGGCTAAAAAGGGCAACGTAATGGTCACATACGGCAAAATGCCACGGCCTGGTCACAACAATATATCCCACTGCAGAGTTTCCACCCTGTGCGGGAGCAGCACATGAAGATGTCATTTCTGTCACATATTATTCAAAAGCTACTTTGTGGCCACAAACTCTAGTCAGCACGAACCTTCTTGTCAGGTAACCTTTGAGTAATGAGAAAGCTTTGGGTTTTATAATTTTACTCCCTGTATTTAAATTTTTAAATGACAAGGTCACTAAAAGTCATGCACGCTGCAAAAAACGTCATGCAGTAGTTAAGGTAAACCATCCAAGCAATTTTTATTCATTAATATTCATAAATACACACAGCAGCTTCATTAGAGATTTTTCATTTTTTTCCTCTTCAGTTTGAATGTGGAGTATTAGGAGAGCCTTTTGCATGTCAAGGTACAGGACACAGAGCTTTTTGCTCTGCACTGCAACCTACATTTACCTGCTAGAAGTAAAAATTAGTTAAGTGGAAATGATTATCATATATATCTTTTCTCTCTTTCTTTTGAATGTACACAATGTAACAAGAGTGACAGACCTGAAATTACAATCACCAAAACAAACCCAAGATAGTTGTTGTCCACTTTCATTGGCAAATACAGCACAGAGGACATTGTCTGCAAAGTGGGATGTCATCAAAGAGGAGGTGGAGGAGGCTCGTTTCCTTTATTACTCTCTTTTAAATTTAGGTTTTCTAAAGCAACATCTAGAGGCATAATATCTACACAGCCCATAGCACCAAAATCAGCAATCTCTCCCCGTTCATCCTCATCTGAGGAGGAACTTTCTTCCCGCATCAAAGTGGACAGTAGAAGCTCCTGGACAAACAGGCTGCAGTCTGCCCGTTCGCTTTCCACTGACTGACGCTCTGCTTCCGACATCTTCGGATCATTCAACCTGTACAGCAGCAAGGGAAGAAAAGACAGGCAGTTGGTGAAAGACCATTTCACCGACGGCAACACTGACAGACACCCAAGGCACTCAAAAACCACTCCTTCGGTCCTGCTTGCCCTTTGACATGTACAGCTCCAGAGGGAAAAAAAAAAAACAAAACACAAAAAACAAATCAAACTATTTGTGAGGCTTCTTGCTATTCAGGAGTCTTTTAAGGGAGGTGTCCCGGTTTCAGTTAGACCAGAACAATTCTGTTCAGTGATTTTACTTTTCAGCTCAGTCTCTTCTAACTAACATCACTTTCTGAAGTTACCAGCGTGTTTTCGCAGGCAGCTCCTAGCAGTGATACACTCCATGTTTGGAGTTAGTACCAGGGACTGGTGTGCGGACCAAGGTGTCACTGCTGGATCTTGTGCCCATTGTGGGTGCAGAAAATATAAGTTTGCAGGGAGGAGCAGCCAGGACAAGTGACCCTAAACTGACCAATGAGCTATTCCATCCCATATTCATCATACTCTGTATAAAGCTGAGGGATCATAAGGGTCAAACACACCTCTCAGCTATTCCTCTCTTCTTCAAAGGCTGGTGTCCAAGCAGGACTCTGCCTGTTCTGCCTTTAAACTCAGTCGGAGTGTTCCCCAACCCAGTAGCAGAATCCAGCTCCTGAACAAGGTTCCTGTCTGCTGCTGGGCCCAGCCTGGGACTTTCCCAGTGCCTGCTCCACCACATCAGTGGTGACAGCGACATAATTGCCATCGGGGGGGCACTGGGTTTGGTAGTGGTTTTGTGTATAGTTGCATACATTCCATTTTATTATTTTCCTTTTCGTTAAAGCTGTTCTAGTTTCCTTTTCTAATTGTTAAGTCTCTCTCCCTTATTCCCCCTCTCTTCCCCTTTGGGGAGGTGGGGTTAACAGGGAACATCTGTTACAGGTCTAGCAGGCCGCACTGATCCTAAACCATGACAGTAGGGCTGTAGTAATTTCCTAGATTCTCATTATGTGCCTGTTTTGTTTCTAGGTCAACTTCTATGCAGTAATGCATTACTATGTGTGTAAAGATAAGGGATTCCCAAAGCACGATAAAATGTCGATTCCACCACTTCTCCTAGGTTATAGCGCAAGAAAATTGCTCACCCCAGCTATGGAACTCGCTATCTGTGACACCTGCAGGCACTTTGATTATGTTTCTCAAATAATAATGAGTTTCTGACTGAAAGATGTCAGATGTTATTACATTGCACTTAGACAAAAATCAAATTGACTCAAATCCAGGTTTCTTGACACAGGAGCTGTTAAAATGTTAACACTCTTTCACAATACCAAACAGAAAAACAAGAGTATGGATGAGGGTGTGGCAGGGGAGATGTGGAAAAAAATTTTTATTTCAATTAAGTAGCCAACCTTCTAAAAGAACCAAAATGGCATAGTGGGTGCTGTATCTTTAAAAAAACCCTGGAATCTAAGTAGAATATCTAAGCCAGATAAGTATTCTGTTAATTAATGGCATCCTTTATTTGCTTTGTTATACAGCCTGTAAAATAATTAACATATGACCCCCTATTTAACCTCCAGCTTCTACTAAAGATTAATTTCCTATTAAACAATACTATCTTCTATCTCTTTCCATCCCCATCACAGGTCAAGTCTACATGCTTGTATCACTGGAAACACACTTGTTTCGTCGGAAGTAGTAGGGGAAACAAGCACAATTTACTTTAGAAACGCTCCTTTTGTTCTCTTGAAGTTGAGAGGCAGAAAATACTGTTTACCCATTGCTTCAGAGCAGACAGACTGTAGGTTTGAAAAGATGTTGAAAATGCAAACAAAAGCACAGTATGTTGGCTACAGACCTGATGAAGGGATCTGGCAGAAGTCCCCTGCCTGGAGTCATAAGTGACTTTTTCAGCCAAAACTTGAAACCAGCCTCTTTCTTAAGGTTTGCAGAAATCCACACTCAAGTCTAAACCTTTAAAATTGTTTTTAGGTGCACCGAAAAAAAAAAAAAGTACACCGGATGTGTGAGATTACCTCTCCTTTTCGCAAAAACTAGTCACTAGTCCATCACAGGATATTTCTGCAGCCAGTTCCTGGAGTTGGCTTTCCAAAACCAGGATAATTCCCTTAGAATCAGCCATAAACTGCTACTCTTACATATTAAATTACTGGGTTTACTTTCATGTCAGAAATGTGGATGAAGCAAGTTTTATTTATCACTCATCCTGTGACCAGCGCTGACATCTATCGTGAATACACGTTCTACAAATAATTAGCCTGTTAACTCTGGGATATAATTGATGAGACACTACTTACTTGGGCACGTGCGTAACTCCAAATGCAAATTTCACCGAGCTGTGTGTCTCTATCAGGGCTAAGGCAAACAGAAACCGTGAAAGGTAAATACACAGAACAAGTTACCTTGTAAGAAGAAACTGGGAATTCTGGATAGTCTGCTGACTGCTTTCTGTGTTAGATGTGTTGGTTGTTGTTGTAGATTGTGTCATAGTGGTGTTGACATTGATCGTGTTGGTGCGCCTAGTTGCATTGCGTGCAGTCTCCAGTTGTTGTCTTGCTGCCTGCGCATGTTGCCGTTCCAACTGCAGTTGCATCTGCAGCTGCTGTAACTGAGACGCAGAAGGGCCAGAGGAGTTCAGCTGTCCTCCTGCAGAACGCCTCACACCTGATAGCTGAGATAAAAGCTCTGCCAGAGAAGAGAAAGTTTCTGTGATGAAAGATTTTATACAAGCATTACACAGTTAAGAGGAATAAACCTCGAATTCCAGCGTGTCGATTCCTATTTTTCAATCAATAAAATCAAGGAACAATGCTGAAGAGCCCACGAAGCTCTTGAAAAAAGTCCTAGCATTCAATGTCTCAAAGGGTAAGGAAGATTAAGAGTCATTTATGCAGATTTATTCCAAAGTTTAACGCCTTCAAAACAACAGGACAGTCAATCTACAGGGAATGCCTGGCAAATTATGTCCTCTGCAGCAGTCCTCTGAAACTTCAAGTCAAAGTAGCAGAAGGCAGGCAAGGGGACCGTAACTAACGAAGGGCAGTGGAGCCACAGCTCCCCTTTCAGGCAATGCCTCGTTAAGCTCACTGGTTGGTGACCTCCCTCTGAAGAAGGCACAACGTGATAGTAGGAAGCTCCAGTTTAAGCATTACGCCTTCTCAGCGTCCCAAGCAAAGACGGATTATGGCACCCTTTCCCAGACTCACAGTTTTTCCAGACTTGACCAAAACACAGTGCAAATACTTGCAACAACACATTTATATAAGAATTTACAAATACAACTAAAGAAAAAAAAATGTGATATTAGCAAGTCTGGCATTCAAACAGCAGCCTAAATACAAACTGAATGTATTTTACATGTCCCTTAATACTGAGTTTCATTTAATTTCATCTTCATTGAGAAAGATGTTCTCCTCCATTATCCACACAGCAAATTAAAGTGGGATGTACTGAAGCAGGTGATGGAAGTCGGACACAATCAGCTGCAAAAAGATACACCGCTTATGCACAGATAAGGTTTGGGAACAAGCCTTACGCAGTTTAAAGTTAAAAGCACAAGCACCCAGCAGCAGTTTCAGCTTTAGCATCTCCACGGACAGGCCCTGTAACAACCCAGCCAAGCACAGTGCTCACCCGCAAGCAGCCACCAGTCACACTTGCCATGCTGAGAAGGCCTACACATGCAGCTTCATAACAGCGGAAAGCAGAGCAGCTATTAGCATCCTGAATTCTACGTCCTCTGTGTAAGGAGGACACTAGGGTAAAATTAATGGTTATAGCTCTCACCAGCTATAGGATCCATAGCTTCTCTATTGCTTGGAGAATATGAACTCTGAGAAGACGACAGCCCACCGGGTGAACTGGTAGTAAAGTGCATGTTCGATCTGCGCGCACGGGGGCCTCCCAAGCCCCGTCCTGGGTGAAACATCCTACGTACATGCCGAACACCACTGGATTCATCGTAACCAAGAAGTCAAGAAAAAAGAACTGTTTGGTATTGAGTATTAAATGACAAGGACATTTGGTGAGTGAAATACTCAGGTGCGCGCACTGTTCTTCATTCATAAACTAATGATTCAACTTCTAAAGCAAAGCTAATGTGCACTGTAGGTACAGTGCATCAGACTTACTGACTTCAACTTGAGACACCCAGTGCTGGGTATAGTAAATTCCCTCATTTCTCCAGTTTTTTGTGTTCCTAAGAAACACCACGATCAACTTCTTAGGTTTTTTTAAAAAATTTTTCTATTTTGTAATCTGAAAATCGTGACAAATCCATGTTCAGCTAAGTTTATTACAGAGACACAGGGATTTTATTCTCCAATTCTCATGTTAAGCATTGAAGATAATAAAAATATTTATCCCCATTCCCATCAAAAGGACATATTACTGTATTCTTATTGACTTTAGTACATCATATTTTTATCCAAGAAATTTCGTGACATCAGTCCTTAAGAAACTGTAGGTTTCTGTAATATTCAGCAGTTTCATCACGGACCTTTCCTCTTTGGGCCAAAGAAATACCACTGATTCCATTTATGACGACAGTGCCTTTCATTTTCCCATTTCCCCTACGCCACTTCTCCACATCAGATGCTTATATTTCAAGTCACACCGTTTATACATATTCTCGTATAAATTTAGAGACAATCAACAAATCATCTGAAGATTATTTCTGTCAGAAGGTTGTTAATATGCACACCTCCAAGACAGTCCAGCTAAGGCGTCCTTCTATTTAAAAAAATCACTAGTATAATCCACTAGTGCAAAAGGAAGTAGGACAGGCTTGAATACTTTTACTAGACTTTTAGTTTAGATCCTCCAATCTCCCAATCGTCCTTTTTTTTATATTAGTACGCTTACCACTTGTATGGTTTCTATCGTCGTGTTAAGAGCAGTGTTTAATGTACTCTTCATAAAACACAGTTACAGTAACCTCAGATCGTTATAGAGGTCAAGAACTCAAGACCGAAAGATTTACTAGACTTCTCACAGCAACAAAGAATTTCTGGCTGTAACAAAAAAAGATTTTACAGAACATTTGCCTCTTTCAAAACTACTGGTTATGCTACAGTGCAAAACAGTTAACATCTAGGGTGAAAGAGGAATATCTCCCCGGCAAAGAAGATACTTCGACCAGCACAAAGTACTTTGCTTCTCTGAGTCTGCTAAAACTGGCTGCTGCTGGAGACGACATACTGTACTAGATGGACAACTGCACCCAAGCAGTTTCACAAGCACTTTGTAACTAGACATGGTAGAAAAGACCTGGGGATTTTTCAAGCAGAGACAGGACTGTGAGGCAACTTTCCTAACTGCAGGTTTTGAAGTGTTATGAGAGAAACATGATTCTTTAAATACTAGCTAAGCACGCCTCCAAGTCTTAACAGCTATGCTACAGTAAGAAAAGACTTTGTAAACCTGAACTTATGACAAACAGATAAATTGAATAGCCACGTGAGAACTATTCGTATGACTGATGCTGAAAAATGGTATTTAGTAAAATTTCAAATATTTTCCTGCTAAAGTAAGAAACTGGGCTTTAAATAGTTGTCCACAGACTGTAGGAATAAAGGACGTACCTTGCAATGTCTGCACAAGGTTTTTCAGAAGAAACGCATGCAGCTTTCTGAGACAACTTAAGAAAAAAAACCCAACAAACCAACACAAGAACCAAAATGAAAACAAACCACACAAATTCAATCAACACATGGAAGATGAGGTCACTCCTCAAAAATCTAATAGACTCAACAATAAAAGCTGACCCTCAAACTGTAACAGAAATCACCGCTCTAGAAAAAGTGCGAGCCTTCTCTCTCTATCCCCTTTTTGTACATGCAGGTTGCTACAGAGCACACAGAGTTTTCTGTCCAGCTTTAACTTCACAGAATCATAGAATGTTTTGGGTTGGAAGAGACCTTTAAAGGTCATCTAGTCTAGCCCTCCTGCAGTGACCAGGGACATTGTCAACTACGTGTAGTTGGTCAAAGCCCCGTCCAACCTGACCGTGAATGTTTCCAGGAATGGGGATCTACAACCTCTCTGAGTAACCTGTGCCAGTGTTTCACCACCATTACTGTAAAAAATGTCTTCCTTACATCTAGTCTAAAACTACCCTTCCCTAGTTTAAAACCCCTTTTCCTGTTGCAACAGGCCCTCAAAAAGAGATTGTCCTCATCTTGGTTTTACCAAGGGGAAGTAATGTTTAACCAACCTGTTAGTCTTTTATGAGGACATAGCCAGGTGGACAGCTGATGGTAGAGCAGTGGATGTGGCTTATGTTGATTTCAGTAAAGCATCTGACACCATCTCCCACAGCATCCTTGCAGCTAAACTGAGGAAGTGTGGTCTGGATAACCAAGTAGTGAGGTGGAGTGTGAAACGGTTGAAGGAAGAGTCAGAGTTGTGGTCAATGGGACAGAGTCTAGCTGGTGGCCTGTATCTAGTGGAGTCCCTCAGTGGTCGGTACTGGCATCAGTGCTATTCAGTATATTCACCAACGATCTGGATGAGGGAACAGAGGGCACTGTCAGCAAGTTTGCTGATGACACAAAGCTGGGAGGAGTGGCTGACACACCAGAAGGCTGTGCTGCCATCCAGCAAGACCTGGACAGGCTGGAGAGCTGGGCAGAGAAAACCTTAATGAAATACAACAAGGGCAAATGTAGAGTCTTGCATCTGGGAAAGAACAACCCCAGGTATCAGTATAGGTTGGGGACTGACCTGCTGAAAAGCAGTGCAGGCGAAAGGGACCTGGGGGTCCTGGTGGACAGCAGGATGCCCATGAGCCAGCAACGGGGCCCTTGTGACCAAGAAGGCCAATGGCATCTGGGGGTGTATTAGAAGGGGTGTGGCTAGTAGGTTGAGGGAGGTTCTGCTTCCCCTCTACTCTTCCCTGGTGAGGGAATATTGTGTCCAGTTCTGGACCCCTCCGTTCAATAAGCACAAGGAACTGTCTGAAAGAGTCCAGCGTAGAGCCACAGAGATGATGGAGTGGAGCATCTCCCTTATGAGGAGAGGCTGAGAGAGCTGGGTCTCTTTAGCTTGGAGAAGAGGAGACTGAGGGGTGACCTCATTAATGTTTATAAATATGTAAAGGGCGAGTGTCAGGAGGGTGGAGTCAGGTTCTTCTCAGTGACATCCAATGACAGGACAAGGGGAAATGGGTGCAAGCTGGAGCATAGGAGGTTACACATAAACATAAGCAAAACTTTTTTGACGATTAGGGTGATGGAGCACTGGAACAGGCTGCCCAGAGAGGTAGTGGAATCTCCTTCTCTGGAGACATTCAAAACTCCCCTGAACATGTTCCTGTGTGACCTCATCTAGGTGATCCTGCTCTGGCAGGGGGGTTGGACTAGATGATCTCTAGAGGTCCCTTCCAATCCCTAACATTCTGTGTTATCTTTCTTATAGGCCCCCTCTAAGTACTGAAAGGTCACAATAAGGTGCCCCCAGTGCCTTCTTTCTCTTCTCCAGGTTCAAAAATCCCAACTTTCTCAGATTTTTTTCAGAAGACAGGTGTTCCATCCCTCTGATAGTTTTTGAGGAGCTCCTCTGGATCACTTCCAATAGGTTCACGTCTTTCTTATTTTGAGGGCTCCAGAGGTGGACACAGTACTCCAGGTGAGGTCTCACCTGAATGGAGCAGAGCAGCAGAATCACCTCTCCTGACTACTGGTCACACTTCTTTTGACGCAGCCCAGGATACAGTTGGCCTTCTGAGCTGAAAGTGCGCGTTGCTGGCTCATGTCCAGCTTCTCATTCACCACTACACCCAAGTCCTTTTCTGCAGGGCTGCTCTCAAACCCTTCACTTCCCAGCCTGTACTGATATTGAGGATTGCCCTGACTCATGTGCAGGACCCTGCACTTAACCTTGTCAAAACTCATGGAGTTCACAAGGGCCTACCTCTCAAGTTTGTCTAGGTCGATCTGAATGGCATCCTGTCCCTCAGGTGTATCAACTGTACCACTCAGCTTGGTGAAGCCTCCTTGCCCTCAAATCATCTCCCTGTACTCCATGTGCCTTATCAGATCTGTTCCAAGATCTTCCCAGGCACAGACATCAGGCCAACAGGAAGCCCTACTTCCCAGGGCTCTCCTTCCTACTCTTTTTAGAAATGAGTGAAATGTTTCCCTTTTCCCAGTCACCAGGGACTTCACCTGACTGCCATGACTTCCCAAATATCATGGAGACTGCTTTGGCAACTACATCAGCCAATTCCCTTAGGACTTTGGGATGTATCTCGTCTGGTCCCATCCCAAGGGCTTATGTATGTTCAGGTTCCTCAGGTGGTCACAAACTTCAAATGGAGATGTTTAAAAAAGCAATCCAATGGTATCAGAGAGGAGCTTTCTAACAGCTCTTTGAATTCAACAGCTATCGTTTGCTATGCTGCTAGACCCTGGATGAAAAGGGCCATCTCTTCCTGCTGCTTTAGATTTGCCTGTTGCCAGACATGATGTACAGCCCCAACATGGAACAGTCACTTCATGATACACTTCTTATCAAGTTTTGAAGACTTGGCAACCCTGATTGCTGAACCAAGTGTGTACAAGGAGAAAATTCTAAGTACATTGTCTTTAATGTTGAATCATGGATGACGTATTCCTAAAACAACCATGAAAGATCCATTTAGGGATGACTGACATTGAAGTCTTATTCTATATTCAAAGAGGTTGATTTTTTTAGCTCAAACATTCACAAATTACATGTCATCTAGTGGCATCTCTGTTACTGGAGGGGGAAAAAGAAAACCGCAGAAGTATGAACTCTAATCAAACACCTTGTTCATTTCAGCAGGAAATTAATTTCACTCTGTAACTGGGAAAATATAAACTTCCTGGGCTACAGAGAAGTTAATCCAATGTTGAAGGCGAATGGTTTGACCTTCGGGACCAAGTTCACGCTGCCAGAGACACCACAGTCAGTACCCTGCTCCTCCCACCCACTGAGATCTTTGTTCCTGTCCACATGGTAAGCTGAAGGAGAGACAACTGCTTTTATTGAACTTTGTAGTGTTCTTCGCATTATTAGTTACTCCTTCACAGAGCCAATAAACACCTGAACTCCTTCACATTAATCCAATTATTGCGTAGTAACTAAAATGTGCGGTAGTCTGTCCTGACGCTAAACCACAGCAACACTGACTTAAATGCAATCAAACAAAATCATAACTAAAACGGAGTCATCTCCTTATATGTTATGTCCCTTCTGTTAGTATAACAAACTTCAGTTGCTAGGGTTTGGGTATTTTTTTATTTTTTTTTTTCACTCCAGCTGCATAGATTACTTTTTTTTTTACTTTAAAAAAAAAATCTTCAAACAAGAAAGCCACTATCAAAGTAATAACAGTCTTTTTGTCTGTTTGTTTAAATGAGACAGAGGAATGCTTCAGAGATTACTCACTGTAGGTAAGCTACATAGCTTGCATGTCATTAAATAAAAAACCTAAACAAAAATACATTTAATCAGTTAATCCTGGGGAGGGAATTTTAGTTTTAAAAAAGTAGTAATCCTAGAGCAAGGATAAAAACCCCACAATAGTTCCAACTCCTCAACCATTAAGCATAGATAAATCTGCATAATCTGCTGCTAAGATAACTGAAAAGATAACATCTTATTTCCCATGAAATCCGAATGCTTTCTCAGTTATATTACAAAACATCGGTGATACTGAAATTATGTTACTAAAGCACGGTGTTAAAAGTAGTTAAGCAAGTTTAAAATCATTCACCAAAACAGCTAAGCTCAAATCGTCCTCAATTACCAAATGTCACAAATACTTACCACATACTACTGAATCTGTATATATAAAGCAGCATCAAGACATGATCAGGCAGGATAAGTCACATTGCAAGTAGAAAAAGCTCTCTGCATCAAAGTTTTTCAAAAATGTTTTCACTGTTAGAGTAAAATGCACTGTCAAGTATACCTACAGTCTGTTCACAATCCGGTATTTACATTTTAAACTAGTAAATGAGAGTTTGTATTTTTGACATACAGATGTTTAGAAATTTAAGTTCAAGGAAAACTAGAGGTTTTGCTATAAAAATCACAAGTCATCACAGCTACTAGTTTCTTTGCCTCAACTTGGAAAGGATATTAAATCTCTAGGAGCTCTGTGTTCAAGTGTAAGATGAGCTGCAAAGTCATCTGTGACATGATTAGGATCCCCTCCAGGTAATGCTGCACATATTGGACAAATCTGAAATGACAAAGTGAGAAAAACCCCAAGCTTTGTACATGTTACACAAAACAGAACTTGAATCATTGAGTCAATCATTAGACATTGACTCTTACACTTTAAAATCACACTCTAGGTACTCACAAACACCTGGACAGCAACATACAAAAAAAAAAAGAAAATGTACTCAAGTGCCGATGTTATACAGGTTTTACTTTATGATTTTCAGCATACTATGAAAAACAAAGCTAGAGTTTTCAAATTCAATTTGCAGTGTCCTGAAAACCATTCTTTGTATGCCAATTCTGCCACAGGCAGTAGTCTGGTCATACAGGATTACGATCTACCTGCTTGACACTCATCCAGCAGAGCAATCAGAATGAAACCACACACAAGTATTTGCTGAAGTATCAAATCAAGACCACCCATCCACGCAGAACATAAGTACAGGCTTGGCAGAAGAGGCTGATCTCCATATCCCTGAAGCTCACTACCAACAGTGACAATCATCATACTGACAGCCAGATTCTTCTCCACCTGCGTTCTACTGCTTACCATTACACTCTTGGACATTTACTGGTGAAGAAATACTGGTAATTACCAACATTTTAGTACTGACCAAAATCATTATGGTTTATTATTTTTAGTGTGTAACCTTAGAGATTTAATCAATCACAAAGCTTATGACTACTGCCACAGACACCGGTATAATTTTCAATTAAAGTACCCAGAATTAAAATGACTACCTTAGAGGAAATATCAAACTCTCCTCCTGGAGTTCCTCTCAAAGACCTCAACATGCTGGAGTACCTCTCCAAAGTGCCTGTATACTAACGCACACAGCATGGACAAAACCCACGATGAGTAGAGATCTGTGTGCAACTGCACAGTTATGATCTTCTTGGGATCACAGAGATGTGGTGGGACGGCTCCCATGACTGGAGTGTTGCAATCAAAGGATGAGGGGTCTTTAGAAAGAAAAGGAAGGGGGCCTTGGCCTTTATATGAGAATGCAGCTGGAGTGCATGAAGCTCTGCCTGGGGATGGAAGAATGGAGAGCTTATGAGTGGGGAATAAAGAGAAGACAGGCAAAGGTGACATTATAGTGGGTGTCTACTATAGGCCATCCAACCAGGAAGAATCAATGGATTAGGTCTTCTATTGACATATGAGAGCTACCTTGCACTTGCAGGCCCTAGTCCTCACTGTGGACTTGAATCACCCTGATATCTCCTGGAGGGACAAAACAGTGTGACAGCAATCCAGCCGGGTTCTGAAGTGCACTGATAATATCTTCCTCCTCCAAGTGACCGAGGAGCCGATGAGAAGAGGTGCTCTGCTAGACTTCATATTTACCAAGAAGGGCTCATTTGGGATGTGAAGCTCAAAGGCAGCCTTGGCTGCAGCAACCTTGAGATGGTAGGGTTAAGGATCCCAAGGGCAAGAGGAATATGAAAAACAAGCTCATAACCCTGGACTTCAGAAGAGGAGTTTGGCCTCTTCAAGTATCTGTTTGGAAGAATCCCATGCGATAAGACCCTAGAGGGTAGGGGGGCCCCAAAGAAGCTTGTTAATATTCAAGAACATTGCCAGCAGATCATGGGTGGTGACCCTTCCCTTTTCCTCAGCACTGGTCAGGCCACATCTGGATCGCTATGCCCAGTTCTGGGCTTCACAAACAGGAGACACATGCACATACTGGAGAAAGACTACTATAGAATGGGAGGATCTTACGAATGTATGTAATACTTGAAGGGAATGTGAAAGGAGGATGAAGCCAGGCGCCATCAGTGGAGCCCAGTGACAGAGGTAGAGGCAGCAGCCAAAAATTAACACTCAGGAGGTTTCTCATGAATGTTTGGAAACATTTTTTCCACTGTGGGGGTGACTGAGCACTGACACAGGTCACCTGGAGAGGCTGTGAAGTCCCTATTCTCAGAGACATTAAAAAGCTGTCTGGATACGGTCCTGGGCAATCAGCTGTAGTTGGATCTGCTTGAGCAGGATTTGGACAAGATGATGGCTAGAGGTCTCTGCCAACCTCAGTCAGTCTGTGATTCTTGCCTGCAAGTACCTAACATTGCTGCATGTACCAATGTCAAATACCTGAGAAAAAAAATCAGAGAATAAACTTACCACCAGTATCCCCAAGTCCTTTTCCACAAGGCTGCTCTCCATCACCTCATCCCCCAGCCCGTATTGTTATCAAGGATTGTTCCAGCCCAGCTGCAGGACTCAGCACTTGGCCTTGTTGAACCCGCCTCTCCAGCTTGTCCAGGTCCCTCTGGATGACATCCCATCTCTCTGGCATATCGACAACACCTTTCAGCTTGCTGTTGTCTGCAGACTTGATGGTGCACTCGATCCTGTCGTCTATATTATTGATGAAGATATTAAACAGCATTGGTGCTCGTACAGGCCTCTGAGGGATGTCATCTGTCACTTGTCTTCATCTGGACATAGAGCCACTGACCACTACTCTCTGGATGTGACCATTCAACCAATTCCACCCACCAAATCCATCTCTCTCAAGCTTGGAGAGAAGGATGTTGTGGGGGACCAAGTGAAAGGTCTTGCAGAATTCCAGACAGATGACATCTATTGCTCTTCCTTTGTCCGCTGATGTAGTCACTCCATTGTAGAAAGCCGCTAGGTTGGTCTGGCAGGACTTGCCCTTACTGAAGCCATGCTGGCTGTCTCCGATCACCTCCCTGTAATCCATGTGCCTTATCAGAGCTTCTAGGAGAATCTGTTCCATGATGTTTGCAGGTACAGAGGTGAGGCCAACCGGTTGGTAGGCTCCCAGGGTCCTCCTTCCTACCCTTTTTAAAAATGGGTGCAGTGTTTCCATTTTTCCAGTCACCAGGGACTTCACCTGATGGCCGTGACTTTTCAAATATCATGGAGACTGGTTTGGCAACTAAGGCACCCAATTCCCTTAGGACTCTGGGATGCACCTCATCGGGTCCAACAGACTTATGTATGTTCAGACTTCTCAGGTGGTCACAAACCTTGTCTTCACTTGCAGTGGGAGAGACTTCGCCCCCCTGGTACCCACCTTGTGGTCCTTCAACTCAGGTGGTGTAAAGAGCGAGGCTGACAGTGATGACCAAAGCAAAAAAAGTTGCTGAGAACCTCAGCCTTCCACTTGTCTGTTGTTACCGGCTTGTCAGTCTCTCTCATCAGGGCGGGTATGTTTTCTTTGACCTTCCTTTCCTTGCTGACATACTTTTAGAAGCCCTTCTTGTTATTCTTCACATCCCTTTCCAAGTTCACCTCCAGCCATGCCTTGGCCTTCCTGATCTCCTCCCTACACAACTGGGTAGTATCCCTATACTCTTTCCAAGATTCCTGTCCTTGCTTCTACTGTCTGTGCAGTTCGTTCTTGCCTTTTAGTTTGACCAGCGTGTCTTGACTCAGCCACGCTGAACTTATTCTTTGAAAAACAAGAGGCAGGGTGCGGGATGGAGGCTGTAAAACAAGAGCGGTTCCGTCTCTGAAACCTCCCCTTAAAGATCTAAAAATAGCATCTAAAATAAAACACCTTTGGATGCAGAGAGATACTATACAAGGCCTACAAGCTCAGTATTAAAAAGAAATAATTGCCTGAAAGCCTGAAACTACAAATATTTAGAATCTGTATTTTCCTCTTGAGTAATGTTGTAGCCTTTCACCATCCACAATAAGACTGCAGACCCCAAGTAGCTTTATATACACGCAAAGTGAACGTTTATCACAAAAGCTAGATTCAAAACTTAGCACAAACATACAGTATCATATTTAAGGATTAAAATACAATCCTTTATCACTATTTGGAACAGACATAACAACGTTGCAGACTGACTCACAAAACTAAAAGAATAATTTTAATTATAAAAACTCAGGAATCAGTGGAGTAACAGATGTCTAGAACCATACATTTAGTCTTTATGTATTGAGTTCTAGAAGTCACAGCTGCAAACAAGGATGTGTCAAATTAAAAACACTGCAACTTTAACATTATGTGTCAGGAATGGATCGCTGACATCAAGTGCTGCAAACCAGAATTGCAATACTAAGCTACCAAAGAAAGTCATCCTAATGTGGAACTTGGCAATGGTTGGTGCTATGCTTGAAAGCAGCGAAGTTGAAGAAAAACTCATGGAGATGGTAAAAACTGCAGTGTGTCACTTACTTAACCTATGATCCTACAGTGCAGCTAACTGAAGTAAACTGTTTCACTTGGTATGTTTTAAATACCAGAACACCTTTCAGTCTCAGAAAGGTAGACAAATCACCTTCTCTATCATGCCTTCGCACAAGATCATTAAGAGCCTTGGAGAGGAAAGCTTCATTTTCTTCCACAGAATTCCTTAGAAGTTAAGAAAATTAGGTTTCCTGTTCTTATTTGTAAGTAGTTTCTTCAAAATGTATTAGTGATGAGTAATACACTTCAAGCACTTGCATTTTTCTAGGAATCTGTGGTATAACTGTTAACCAGGCAAAAGCAACCCTGCTAACCTATTTTCTCCTACTCTCAAAAGACCATCAGGATAGCAGGGCCTATCACCTCAGATTAAAGTATTTCTGTTGACACTTGTTTAAGAAGCGTGTTTTCAACTATGTCAAGTGTCCTAATGGTTCGAATCAGGAGAACCCCCCTGCTTTAACAGCAATAGTTTCAAAAGAATGACAACTTTCACTGCATAAAAATACCAGGTTCATTACAAAAGCTAGCTGAAAATCATGCCAAACAGTCTGCATGTCTTTCTCACAGTTAAAAAAGACCAGCACAGCTATGAGCAGGCCATGACATACTGGTTGTGAAAAGGGAGAGACTGCCGCCGCACAGAACAGCCTTAAGAACATTTTAAATTTTGTCTGACAGTATAATGAACTCCTAAACACGGTACCCAGGACATCAGGACAACCAACCAGCAAACATAAAAGAAGAAAGCAAACTAACTATATTGCAATACTAATGAAACATAGAAGAACTTTGATGTCACCATCAAATGTAGGTATGTGTTCTTACAAAGTATTTAAATGAACTCATGCTTCAAGAAAGGAAAAGAACAGGATGATACCAATTTTCCAGGAGAGATTGCTCTTAATATATTCCTACCACAACTGAAAGCCAGTTCTGAAGCTTCTTACCACTTCTGTTGATGTCTCTGCATGCTCAGAAGTAACATGTTCTTGAAGAGATGTTTCCGTATAACCCATTCTCCCACAATAAGGACAAGTGAAAGACTGTGGCTGCTCTACAGAGAAAGCTTCTCCACCATAGTACAAATCTGGAACAAAAAGCGTTTAAATAGAGGTTACTTCAAAGCAGTGGCACCATTTATTTTGTTCATGTAAACCTCTATTTATAAGCGTACTTCAATATAATCACTGCCAAATTAATCTGGTATGTAATTGTAACTTTAATTATTTTAATCTTGTATAAAGGCCATACGCTGCTATTTAAGAAGCGTTCAGTTGCTGATTACAAAAAGCAGACAGACTACACTTCATTTTCGTTAGCAAACATAACACAGATTTCTAATATTCCGCAGGAGTGAAGACTCCCGTGATGCTGATAATGGCAAACCTTCACTTTTCTACCACATTTCTTATCACATGGATAAGGTCACCTACAGCATTTTTCAATCATGAGATGAGTTTTAAAAAGTTGAACTCTCAAGTGTACCTCAAAAATCTAGATTAAAATTTTTAAGTCCTCAGTGATACCAAATGTCAGTATTTAAGTCATAGCTGAACCACTGCTTCAAAACAAGTAGTTTCAGAAATGTCTCAAACACAAAATATAAAAGATTGACAGTGAAAAAGGAATCAGATTATTTGTTACACACTCGTTGAAACTTTCAGGTGTATTGAATTTAAGCACTTCTGCACTACTGATGAAGAGCTGGCACTTAAGATGCTAACATTCTCCAAACTTAACATGAAAATTTATCAAACCACTCAAGGCAAGAATGCAGGTTTTGTATATAAAAGTAACTTTTACATTTACTACCTAAAAAGGAAAGAAAAACCCTCAAAGTTACCAGGTGGTTTAAAAGTCTCTACCTATAAATCTCACTGTAAATATTTCCAAGTAAGGCAGAAGTAACAATTCCAACTTCTCAGGTGAGCAAACAGCACAGGGCTACAAACAATCTCAAAAGAGTGGTAAATGGATTAGCATACAGGCAAAAATACTTTTTCCATAGATTTGTTGTTAGCTCAGTTCGGATATCAAGAATTCCAGCAGTACACACTGTTCTATCACAGAAGGAAGAGGTTTGATGAGTACTGTTAAATCTTGTGCTTCTGGTCCTTGCTTTTAAAGACTACGAAACATGCTATATATCAATTAAAAAAAAATCCTAAACATCTGACTTCTTTCCAGCCTCTTGACTATACCTCTGCATGTTCTCCTACTCATATCTCCTTCCAGATCTTTATCATAACACACAGAAAATATATGTGCACATGCCAAATAAATACACCTTCACCTGGGAAAAAAGTATTTAAAAATGCACCTGTCAGAAGTGGACTCAGTCACTGACAAATCCAAAGTATTTTTCCTTTGGAAGTTTATACCTCTCTTCTTTTTTCCTCCTCAACTTTAGTCTCTCTCCTGTCTCACAATCAAAATCTGTCCCTTTTCTAATCTGAAATACAGGTCACCAGGTAAGTTTTCTTTTAAGCTATAAAATAAATTTAAAAAAATAGATCGGCAATTCAGTGATTTCATGAATCATTTTGTCTAATTAGCACCGCAGTTACTGATTCAATATTTCTTCACCTGTTTCAATTTTTACAAGTATATAAAAATCCTAAGAATTATGAACACAGTCATCAAAAGTTCATTTGGTAAGTAAGACCGAACCAATCAGATGTAGTATGGGAAAAACATTAAAAGGCCACACTTCCATGGCTGCAGAAGCAAGGCAACCTATAATTTGTATTACTGCTTTCATTTACAGCTGTGTTACTATTATAATGCAATCGGCCAAAGAATTATGTCTTCTGGCCACAAAGAAGTCTTTCAGATAATGTATTTTGGTTCTTTCCAAATACCTTCCTACACAAAAGCAGGAGCCCGTAACTCTTCAAACTTCTCTGCACCTCTAAAGCCCTCTTTTCAAAGCAGCCAGGAAGACAGAGTTGCTTAGTAAAAAAGAAAACCAGACTAAATTACGTCCCTCAAGGATAAGATTCATACTACACACTGCTTGTCAATTAGAGGATGAATACAAGGGAATACAAAGGATCAGAATAGTGTCTAGAGAGGACTCAATAATAGTTTATGAAGTTAGATTTCAAGCTCAACAGTATTTAGACATAATAGCTTTGCTTGAAAAACCAAAAAACAACCCTGAATTTGGTATGAAAACTCAACCAAAACTATGAGCCATTCCGTTTTATCATCTACCTGTATCTACAAACTGCTTGTATTTAACATTTAAATCTAACACATTCTTAAGCTGTGAAGGAGCTTAGTAGTAACACAGAAGTACACTAGGATTCCTTAAATAAAAATCAACCTTCTAAAGAGATGATTCAGGACTACATTTTAGAATAGTCAGTCCTTGCTTTCTGTTAAGGAATACTTCTTTACAAGGGTACACAGCAGTCAGGAGTTTCAATTTCACTTTTCTTCATATGACTAATGTAATTTCAATTTGATATACACATAAAAATCTTGGTATTATACAAGTTTTAGTATATTTGTTTGAATTTTTTTAGCCATACTATTCAAAACAGTATTACCCTTAAAACTGCTATTACGTTTGCTTTGCTACAGATTTTCTAAACGAAAAACATTCTGAAACTTTCTAGACACTCTGCTACAAAGGTAAAGGAATAATGCCTAGCTCCCTTCTATATATAAACATTTGCGTAAAGGAACAGGCCAACAGGATTCTTACCAGAGTTAGCCCAGCCCTGCCCTGGTCAGGCACACCTCAGCCCTGATGCTGGCAGGGCCAGCAAGCAGACAGAGGCGATGCTGCTGGCTGCAGCAGGGACAGCGAGACAGGCATGTGCTCAGAGCAACATCAGTAGGAGCGATCCCCTCAGCTCTGCACCTGTCAGCCACATTCAGGCACTATAAATTGTTTGGGGCCTCCTAGTACAGAGGAGACATCAATTGAAGTGAGTTCAGTAGAAGATCATTAAGATGTCAGAGCTGGAGTACTCACCCTGCACGGAGAGGATGTAGGGCCAGCACTGGAGCAGGTCAACTTTGGGTCACCTATCAGCTGCCCCCATGTCTACAGAGATAGGATCAAGGAGGTGTAGCCAAATTATTCACAGTGCTGCCGTACAGGAGGACAAGAGGATACAAGGAAAAAACATATTCCCCCACGTAGGCAGGCAGAAGAACCAGAGACCCAAACAGCCTCTGTGCCACCTCCATTCGTGGAGGTTTCCAAGACTTAAGTGGGCAAAGATCCGACTAACCTGGTCTAACCTTACAGTCTGGAACAGAAGGTTTGGATAAGAGACCTTCAGAGATCACTTCCAACCAGAATTATCTTACAATTGATCCTATGGAACAAAAATACATAGCGGTAGAGCTGTAATACTCTAGGACTCTAAACGCATCACCAATATCGTCCTGCTTTACAGACAGAAGAGATCTGCCCTCAACAAGTGGCATCTCTACTCCATTGACTCGGAACTCTCCCCTTTCACTACAAAAGCAGTGAAAGAGCCACATTTGCTGGAGCAAGACGCCAGCTCAGTTGCATCGGGAAACAGCTGCTCCTTTCTGCCAGCCAGAGCATCACTATTTTAATCTTTCAGCAAGTTTCCAGTACACCTATGTCTAGCAGGAAGAAACAGGAATCTTCTATTTCTCCTCATGCAGTTTCATCAGCTGCCAATCTCAGTATTCAGCCTCACAGGCAGACAGCACAGGTCTAACTGCTTCAGCGTGAGAGACATACTGTTGGTGCCGACAACAGTCACACAGCAGGTAATCAGTTATCTGTGCAGCAGTAGCTGGGTATTTTGTCTCCCCAGCAGGTATCAGGGCCCTGAGCTGAACAATAAGCCTTAGCTGCCTTGACCAGCCTCAAAGCAGACCTCCACACACACTCTGCCCACTGGCTACATCTAAGGTCTGACCATCTGGCCATGAACTATGCTGCAGCTGTACCTGGCCCTCCTCCTGCCTCAAATGGGTTTCCTGCATGGACTCCAGAGCTGCCTTTTTACACTTGCTTTGTCCGGGACTGTCAACAGGACATGCTCCTGCTACCAACCCTGTCCTGCACACGCTGTCAGCGAGGGTACTACCCCTGCCTGCGCTGTGGTCACCCTGAGCTCCTGGTTTATTACTCCTTGTGGACAGCCTTGGTCTTGCTGCTCCCCAGAAATAAGCAGCACACGCAGAAGCCATGAATAAGCAGAGGCGCTGATGAAGATGAGTGAGGATTTATAGCCTGTCTGCCAATACCGAGCAGTGCCAGGACAGCAGCTGCTGCTCAAAGGTAGGGTCAACTAGTTGGAAAACAGCTCTGCTAAAAAGTACCAGGGGATCTCAGTGGATAGCAGGCCAAACACAAGCCAAAAGTGTGCCCCTGCACCACTGAAGGCGAACAACGGTCAGGGCTACATCGGTCACATCAGAACAGCCATCAACGCAAGGGATGCAATTACCCCACATTACTTGGCACTTGTTAAGCGATACTGGGAACAGAAGGTTCAGTTTAGGTTTCTCCAAATCAAGACAGATATTAAAATAACATGCAGAGGATCTAGGGTTTGTATGTGTGTTTTGCATGCATGCACACACTTTTGTCCACCAAGACATTCAGAGGGCTGGAGAACTTGACCTATTAATGGTTGAAGGAATGGAGTTCATGCAACCTGGAGAAGGCTCAAGGTGGATCTGATCTCCTTACACTGAAAAAGCAGTTGTAGAGGAAAGAGGTACATCCTTCAAAAGCACGTAGGGTTATGGGCTGCAAGCACAAGCTGCTTTAGAGAAAATTCTGCTCGAATAAAGGAAAACAAATAAACACCCCTGAACACTCACTGTAGGAACTAAACACTGGAATAGGTGGGCCAGAAGCAGTGAAACATCCCTTGAGGGAAATACTCAAGACTTAGCTGATGAGACAGCTAGATAAACCTTGTTCTAGACACTGAAGAAGAAAAAAAAATAAAAAAAATCACAAAGGCCTCAAACTGAATTCTGGTGAATCCAGCCAGACCTCACACTACATATTAGCACAGTAATTATTACTTAAGCAGCCCCCTTTGCCTAAGAATTAGGCATGCAAGGTGGCAGGATCTTCTGTCACATAAGCACCTGAGCCGACAAGTGAAGGTACACTTGTACTGTAGTTTGATAAAAACAACACAATGTGATTTTGGTAGAGAATTCTACCAACAATTTGTATTACTTTATTTGCCAGTGTAATTGTTTTTCAATAGCAGGGGTAACGTGCAAGCCACATGCTTAAAATGATAGAACACTCTAACAGCTTAGGATTCTTTATTAGGAGAAAGAAAACTGGGAAATTTGCTCTGAACTTCTCCATTGTCCCGACAAATTGTCCTACAAAAAGCACGGAAGTACAGCGTCTGCCTCATAAGCACATTCCTGTTCTTTACACAGGCTTATTGCAATTCTACTCTTTGACCCACCAGAAATAAACCAATTGGGTTTGTGCTTTAAAGGCCAGTTGTAATTACACGTGAGACTTTGTATCTTATTTTAAGCTCTGTCCCTGTTACAGCAGCGTATCACTCCCGTAATGTGTGTTAAAGCATTTTTTTCCACCGTCTCTTGTGAGGACTGAAGAACACTAGTACTGCTTGGATCTCATCCTGCATCAAAGTTAATACTAGGTCATGCACTGACTCCTAAAAGACAAATGTGCCAATCAGAAGTTACAAAAGTGAGCGCATGTAGCCAGAAATTGCTTTCACTAATCACTAATTTGTTTACAGAGTTCTCACATGGGCTCCTCTCTAAGTACAAATCTTGGGCAAGGGTAATAAATCAAAATATATCAATGTGAAAACAAAAGCTCCTTCAGAGCATCTGAAAAAGCCCATCTTCTTGCTATACACTCTGCAATATTACCAGAGTAGCTAGGAATCCTGAAAATTGGCCAGAATTTTCATGGAAGTAGACAATGTTAACTTTTCGTATCCTGACACAATTCCAGACACATAGGATCATTGGTATGATCAGCAAAAACTAAGTTTACAGTCTGATAAAAAGCAGTTTTCATACTTTTGAATAAAACTTGATTACAGACAACAGTATTGAAGTTTATGGCCACATAAACTAGAATTTGCACGCCTACCTATACTATCAGCCTTCCATTCTGTGTTTCTGCTGAAGTTTTGCTTACATAGAAAAATTCCCAACTGATACCGTCACACATGAGAAAATATTCTCCTCTCATTTGAATTCCCACCTCACTTGTAAGTGACTGAAGACTTTATTACTTCTGTGCCATTTAGTTTTACATTGCCAACCTTCCTCTTGATATTATGTCCTTTTAATCCATTAATATCTGCTTCCTCGGTGATTTTTAATATTCACTAGTACGGCTATCCTGACAAATCTGAAACAGCTCATTCTAGACTAGTTCTAGAACACTGCCTTCATGTAGACTTAAATTGTAAAAAATAATCCCTCTCTGCCCCTACAACATACACGAATAAAATGTATTAAACCAAAAGATATGTTTATCAAAGACTTCTAAGAGAAATACCCAAGTTACAAGCAACAAAATATACTTCCTAGACATTCTTTGCTTTTGATGATAGACGTTTTTTAAGAAAGCAGTGTTCAGAACAAGTTTCCTCATCGCAGCACACCGAAAGCTTTGACATTTAACATACCTTCATACCAAGATATTTCAGTCCTCTCACCCTTATGCGCACTTAACATTTACAGCAGTGTAGTCCTTATTCATGAATGTTACACATTGGCCAAAACTGTTGCTAAGGGTCTAAGAAGTTAGAACTGTGTATCTTGAGCAGTAACCAGAATCCTGAATTAATATAATACACACAGAGAATATTACCTCACTAGTGACACCAAAAAAGATGAAACCCAAGAAATATATGCAAGCAAAAATGGTGGTGTGCATTTTTGATAATCCACTAAATTGTCTCCTTCCAAAATCTGGATTCCTAGAGCCTAATTTACTAAGCCATTACCCCATGCCTCTCTCAGGGCAAGTAGGGGCCTAAGAATCAAAAGAAAATGAAAGACATCTTCATTCAAAGGCCACTTGATGAAATCAACTGCATGTTTCTACAGATAGCTACTCTCTCATCTTTAAAGCAGTAAAGGACTAGATACTATTTCTGTTTTAATCATAAAGGTAAAGAAGTAATTCACAACTCTTAAGACAGCTTTTAAGAAATCATCATATTTAAAAAATTCAAAATGTAAAATAATATATCTAGAATTACTAAAAAAAGTATTAAAAATATCAAAATGCTGGCCTTGTAAGCTTAACAGAAATGAAATACAAGTCCAGCCATCTGCAACATCTTAGAGCTGTGGTTTGTCACAGAAGTATCTTGCGAGTTACAACCTGTTAAAAGTATCATGGAATAGAAGCAAGCAGGATAGAGGGCATGAATATATTTTTTTTTAAATACTAAAACAGCTTTACAGAATTAAATTAGCGTATCTTCAAAGGAGTTCCAAGAAGGGTACATGCTAGTCCTTGTCACTCATCTTTTATATTCAGTATAGCCCACCACCACACCTGCTTTACCTACAGTCACACATAAGCCACCAGTGAAAGACACTCCTACAAAATCTCACTACAATTCTTCTGCTTCTATGTAGTGGCACTTAAGTAAAGCATACAGGGGGAGAAGGTTGCCACATCTTCTGAACTGGACCTTTAATTAGGAGTAACCATTGTTATGAAACATATTTGTTAGTCATTAGACATAAATAAAAAAAGATTAAAAATACATATGCACCAATTCAAAATAAATGTATAAATCAGTACCTGTACACTAAATCAAAAAAGTGTACCTGTTTTCTAGAAGATGAGAACTTGCTCTTATTTTCAGCGTACTGGTAGGAGAAGTGACTAACAAATAGCAACATGAAAATCCACACTACGCTTATAGACACAACACAGCAGCACATTACACCAGAGTTTGAAATCATGGCTTACCAAAATCTACTCTTGTTAGTATGCACTGCATTGGATGGTCAGTTGTGTGCCTTGTCGTTGTTGCACCACTTTCATAACAAGTTGCACACAGATCGTAATCGTAGCAAATTAAACACTTGTATCGGCGACCACGGAAGTTTCCTTTTAAACATGCATCACAGCTGACACCTGTAAACAAATAAAATTTCTTTAGAATAACAATAAATGCACCTTTTTTTTTTTTTTTTTTACAAGAAGCAGATTTGTTGCAATTGCATCTCAACAATTAAAGGGAGAAAGCTATCCCTGGCATGTGCAGCAGACACAAGACTCAATTTTTAAATGTACTTATGGCTTTAAAAGACATTGCTATCTCAAAATTAAACTCTTAAGTTCTTGAAGGAAAAATAAGGGCAAACTCAAGCACCTGAAATAATAATAGGCTACATTACAAAATCTCTTTGGATGCACCTTCCTTAAAGGCACCTTTACCTGGTAGCATTGACTGGCATTTTTACCGTTCAGTTAGGAATCTTGAGTCAAACACATTTAAAAGCTAAACAGTATAATGGCTGACCAAGAGGAAGAAGCAGCAACAATAAGCAAAATCAACCACTGACAAAAAAATCCACTAGCTTTTCAGCCTTTATTTTCACATATCATAACGCCTTAATTCTGAAGAACACCATAACCATCCCTGATATTGTATGTGGGGTAGATATTAGGATGTTTTTCCATTTTAAATAACAGAAAAAAATAGTTATGGTGTTTTTTGAAGTTAAGTTGCATTAGTTCTCTCCATGTTCTTTTGTTCTCAAGCTCAGTCTTTGCACTGTAAGGTAATCACACTGCCTGTGTGAGAGAAACGCATTACAGCTTCTAAAGGTTTTCATTTCTGCCGCGTGGTTTCAGTTCTGTCTCAGTTACTTCCTTAAGCGCAGAAGTGTCATCATCTTATAATCTGTCAAGTATAACAAAAACTTCCTTCAATTGCAGCTGCAAAATAAGGGCCGCCACAAAAATAGCCAGCTTGTACAATTAAGCATGATTTTGATCCAACATGCTCTTTCAGCACCAGTTAAGACATGTTCTTCATAGCTCGGTACAAGCATAGAAAACTTTAGAGAAATAAAACTGCAAGAATGAAAGAGCCACCTCCTCATTTCTAAAGCCCAACTGCTAGAGGATTTATGTTAAATTACAGATTTTTTTATTTTTTTTCATTTTTTTTGTTGTCCTACTCCGCTCCAATATCTGAATAGAAGCCTTACCATACGCAATATAGGAACGCAACAATAAATAATTTCTTTTAAATCTCTGCTACTTGGTAAAAAAATTGCA
>VWZK01010811.1:40851-62888 GCA_013396935.1 Baryphthengus martii | reverse complement strand
TTAAAAAAATTGCATCATCACTTTTAGATGAAGAGTGGATAAAAATTTTGTCATTTTTTCCTTTGGTTTCTCTATGTATAGCAATAGCTTAAGGCATTAACTAATAGTTTCTAATGTCTAACCTATTTTCTCTCAGTATCTACCTTGAAAGCATTACTCTATATGGAATAGCATCAGAAGAAAATATTTCACGAATCTTTGTTAACAGCCTCAAAGAACAACATTTTGAGGATGGGTCTGTTATCTTCAAGCTCTTTGGGGGGCTGGGGTTGTTTACTTGTTTTGTTTCTTTTAGTTGTTTTGTTTTTACATCTTTCTCACTTGGCAGGCTTTTTGCTGAAGTTTCATCCATGAACTCTGAAAGATCTGTAACAGTCTTCAACACTCCACACTGAAAGTGGCCTAACTTCCAAGAACACCTGCTTGTTAACTCCATAGAATGAATTTCATTTCTCCAGTTGGTTTTTTGGCTTATTTTCCATAGAGATCTATCATCTCTTACCTATGCAGTACTCTCCAACAACACACCCTGTATACAGAACACTTAGTTATTTGGCAGCACTCTGCAATTCTTTTTGTTGCCTACTAAACTTCCTAGAAAACAGTGGATCAGCAAGTTAGACATCACACTGCAATAAGCAAACTAGTTGAAGCTAGAGACTATGTCACACACTAAAAATTTTCCAGAAGAAGTATTAAACTGTGACTCTCCAACAAGTTGTATTTTCCCCACTTTTTCCTTCAAGCTCAAAACAGTTCACCTTATGCAGATGTAAGCCTCTTCAACAAACTCCTCCCGCCACCTGTTCTCTCATAGTTTGCTCCTACTGAAGACAAACATGTTGTTAAGAAGTTTTCACTTCATGCCAGTACTTATTCACATCTTTCCAAACTGCAAAACTCATACACTATGTGACATAAGTTTATGGCTGAATTTCTCCAAAGTTAAAATCACAACACAGCATTTACATTTAAAACTTAGGAACATTTCCAGTGGAAATGTAAAAGAAGGTCTTCAAACAGATGACTTTTGCTTCTTATGATCAATTATCGGAAAGTCCACAAGCCAATTTGACAGAAAAACTAACAGTATAAGACATCACTACGGTTGATGAAGTCAGACCAAGAGAATAACCAGAACTACAGAGAAACTATGCTTTCTGCATCTCCCAAGGTTAACATTTTGGCACAACTACCACATACTTCCCTACAAGGAACAAGCTGAAAGCAGGGGATTTACATCATGTTACTTTGATAACCTTTTATGTAGCAGAACAATGAAAACCACAAAAAGGAAAATTGTAATTAAATTAAAAGCCTCAATTTGGGAGCTAAACCCATGCTTAAATCCCCAGACCTATTCAGAAGATACGTCACTTATTCTTCTCTTTTCATAAGTCTCATCCAAGTCTGATCTGTTATGTTTCTTCTTCCGGTTCTTTATTACCTGGTTGCCAAAACTTCCTCCATCTATCCAGACTGCAACCTAGAAACTAAAACACCCAGGTAAATAATCTCCTCACACCCTATTCTTTCTACCACAATAAACACTTACTTCCTCAGAAAAGCTTTGATTTTATTTTTCTTTAATCTTTATCTCTACTGAAATTCCAAAAGTTCATTTCTTTTCCCTGCACAAACCCGAAAACACTGACAGATAAAATATTCCAGCCAGCATAGCATGTATTTCACACCCTATCCAATGCTTCCTTGCATTTACCTTACATCTGCAAATACTGCAGGGACGTTACAGATTCAAGAATGCTGGATTAAATTGGATGCATATCCATATTAATCTGAGGTTTTGAGAAGAAAACATGGTCTGGAGGGGTTCACTTTGAAGCAGGGAACAACTGCAACCAACCAAGCAACCAACAGAAGAATCTGAACAGTGTGTGAAAAGGATTTAGATATTTGGTGTATGTTTCTGACTTGCATTAAATGCTGCCAGCTTTTAAAAGAATACTTGAACGAAACCCTACTAACTCTATTGCTATTCTATGAGAACTTCTGATTCACCTTCCGCAAAGCAGTGATTTGGAACGATCAAGTAAGAAATACATATTTTAGTTACCGATTACATTTTCATTATCACAGATGTTAGAGGTGACTCCCTCAAATTATCTTCTACTTTTTTGTTGCTATACAAATACTCACCTATAGCGCATACCACATCTACTTAAAAACTCACTCCCTGACGTGCTGGATTTTTTTAATGCAACACTGTTCCACTAGAGGGTAGCATTGTGCTAAAAGCCTAAGGAGTTTTTGTTCACTTCTCTCACTTAAAAGTTCTGAAAGTTTCTTCAGTAGCATTCCTTTACAGTATCAACAGTCTCCACCTCTCCAGTTTCACGTTTGGAGGGAAATCAATCAGGAGGTACCTGACAGCCCCATTAATAAAGCGTTTTACGCCTTGTTAGTACAATATTCTTACTATTTTTATGTCAAGTCATCCTGCATCTTCACCTAATCCAGAGCAATGACTTCAGGAAAGATACTATCCCAGAAGGATTTTACATGTAACATGCTGAATAGTGATATTTATTTGTTTTGCATTGTTTTGTTGTGTTTGTTTTGGTTTTTTAAAAATCATCTTCCTTACCCCCGCTAAATCTTCCATACTTTGATTCTGATAGTCAAACGTAACTGGCTGTTATTACGTACAATTGTTTTTGCTAGGAATTGACTAAAATGAAAGCAGTTTCTCTGGGTTCAACCGAGAGACCAAAAGGAACATATAATCTGATTTCATAATGGTGAGAATAACGCTGGACAGACACGTGGTTCAAATACTAAATACATCAGGGTCAGTTTTTACAATTACATGCAAAGCTAAGGTATAAAATCAATTAAGAGTGTCCTGAACGAACCAAGTCATTAGTGCCTTGGATAGACACCCATTTGTAGTGGGTAAAGTTTATCCCCAGATACTACGGACAATTAGAATAATAATATTAAAAGCCCAATAATCTGGCCTAGATAAAAATCACTGCAGAAACTGGAAAAACTCAACTTTCTTACAAAGAACACACAGACAAAGCTATACAGAGACACTGGAATATGTTCCTGCCTCAAACAATGGGAGCTGCTAAACTTAAATGATGTCTACAAAGTATTGACAAAGTTCTAGAAATTTCAAAGAAAATGCCATCCACTGATCACCATAAAACATTTAAAACACAAGAAGCTGTGAAGACAGCAATATTTAGCTTCTGAGAGCAGTATTTTATCCTTGTGCTACCCCTGGGAATTTTGTTCTAGTAACACTTTGGAAGACAGAAGGTTCATGGATAGCTTCATGATCTGGCATTCCTGTCAGCAACTAAGTGTCCAAGAAACAACCTTTCGGCCTGTAAAATTCAGGTACTGTTTTTAATTCAGAGTGAGAATCACTGAATTTCTTTACTGTCCAACAAACACAAAACTTGTCTTCAAATTGTTTCTTCTCCAGAACGAAACTGCCAGTTACTTAAGCATTTCTTCCCACCTTACCTGAAGAACTAGAAGGGTTCACCTTTCTCAGATTGATAGAATTACATGCAAAAGTGCCACTGAATTTCAAGGAGACTGGACAAAACTAAGGTTTCTACCTTTCAAAAAACTCCAACTTAAGAACGCAAACGAAAATTAAACAGTTATGCTGCCTCTTCTGTGGTGCAAAGGGTTGCAAACCGCGTACTGCCTTTTATTTTTGTATTCTGAAGATCGTAAGTTACTACTTTTAATATGCACGTGGTACATTTCAGTGCAAGATGCTCTTTCAGTGGGTTGATTTGGGTTTTAATAAGTTTGCTACACACCACATGGCAACCCCAGGCCTTAAAGCAAGATGTTCAACTTAAGTGGTTGAGTTGTTTCTAAGACTGAAGGTAGGAAAATATATGTCATTTGATAGCACTAAAAAACGAAATGCCAAATGTTTCTTACTTTAATAGTCCCATCTCTTAACTCAGACTACTGTGTAATTTGAGAGGTTAATTTCTTTCTGGCAACAGAAATTTCTGTTGTTTTTGTGAAAATTTCACCAGAAATTCGGCCAAACTACAGAACTTTGATTTTGTCCTCATGCGTTTACTAAAGCAGAGTGTGAAAATAGACATCCAGGAGACATTCAACAGTGATCACACTCCATCACCCCTGCAGCTTCAAGTGCTGAACAAAAAATTCACACACACCATACCCTTGAAGTAACTAGAAATGCTCCACCCTCTCGCACATCCTGTGTGCAACGTGCAGTACCTTCCTACAGCAGAGTGTAAGGAAAAGGAACCAGACTGGAAAAAAGAACTAGTAGGATTGAAGCTTCATTCAGAGACGATTTTGATACGGAATTGGGAAGAAAGAGGGGCGGAAAGGGAGGGAATCAGGCCTACATTAGACTAGAATGGTAAAAAGGCTTTTGTTTTCTGAACAGTACTCCTCTTTTCTCTCCAGAGTATGGAGTAGAAACAGAACCACGAATCTTCTCATCTCTCAGTTTTCAACAAGTTTCATGAAGCCCACTTAGATAGTGTCTGGTAGCTCTCTAAAGCAAGAAGCATCAAGTAGTACAGCTGGCCCAGTAACTTTGACCCCTGACCATAACACACAAGTGTCAGTCAGCATGCTCCCAAAGGAATTTTTTGCATTTTTGCTTTCACATCCTGAGAGACAGAGCGAGAGCGCCAGAGCGCGAGAGCGCGCGCTGCCCACAAAGAGAGTCACCTGTCTTTCCCATAAAACTGCCCTTACTCTCTGGAATTCCCCAATTCATTCATTCACCATGCCTTCCAAATCTGACACCACAAGAATCTCAGACAGCTGACTGACTCTTATCTCTATTTCAATTGTGCAATAGAATACACATCTCTCTGTTTCACTTCTAGAGGAGTCCACCCTGAGCACTGAGGCATCCAAGGAGGAGTGTCCCAAATGCAAACTAGTATCTAGCCACATAATTAAACTTACTATCTTATGGCCAATGTGTGAGGAAGGGATGAAATAAAGTTGTGCTAGTCAGTTTCATTTTGCTGCTTCCTAACTTGAATTTGTAACCTTTATAAATCAGTCCAATCACGTCTATTTTATTACAGGTTTTAACAATGTAGTACTAAAATCAGCCAAAGAACAAGACGATTCTTACAATCACTGACATTTTCCTAAAACAATATAAAAAACTCATTGAATATTCAGGGAAAAAAAAACAACAAAACAAAAACAACCCCTCAGTATCTCCCTAAAATACCTAAACATAACAAGCAGTGCTGGTTTTAGTCCTTAAAAAAACCCAACACACCAAAATGCTAGCAAAGTATTTGTAGTTCTTCAATTCATTAATAAAAAAAAAAAATCCTAACTACCTTTCCTTTAGTATTTATAGCTATCTCAACCAGGTGCTATGTACCTCACAGGTACTGACCATAACGCCCAGCAGATGCTATCTCATGTAACCAGTGACAGTTATACAGCAGGTGAAAGAAAATTTTGCCACCATCGATACAAATATAAATATCAAATGAACACTTTTAATTTTTATAAAAAGACGTCAGAAACACTTGTGGTTTCACTATCACCTTAGATAAAACTGGCTGAAAGAAGTTTTTTATTACAACCCAGAAGGATTACCTAATAGCCAACAGGCAAACTCTGTGCCTCAACTTTTAAATATTTATCAATAAAAATCCCAATGAAACAAAAAATGTCAATATGAATTTAATAATCACTGACCCCAAACCATTATAAAGATCATTTGTCCACGTACCAAATTACTGAAAAAGTAGATAATGTACAAACACTTCTGTAAAATAATGTTTAAATATTATTAATTTATTCTGACCTGAAATAGGCCAAAATAGTTCTATACAAGCACACACACATAACCTTAACTGGTTCTTGTCAATATTAAGCATATATTCTCCCTAAACATTACTCTAAATGTTAAAAAGAGCAATCGTTTTCTTTGTAAACATTTTACACACAAATTCGCACATTCTTTCATCTCGCTAAATACACTGCTGGGACACCTTGCACATACACCAGAAACTCTTCTAGAGGCTGTGGAAAACTTTGCACTTACTATCTAGCCTGTGATGCAAAAAAAATTATTTCCACAAGCTAGGTGGAATACCTTGGCGTCCTCCATAACAGAGAATAAATTTGTCTACAAAGAACACAGGTCAATGACCTACACCACTTAGACTCAGATAATAAGCCTACGGGGCTGGATGGGATCCACACAAGGGTACTGAGGCTGCTGCTGGAAGTGCTCACAAAGCCACTTTCCTTCTTTTATTAGCGGTCCTGGCTAACCAGGGAGGTTCCAGTTGACTGGAGGCTTGCCAATGTGACACTCATCAACAAGAAGGGCTAGAAGGAGGATCTGGGGAACTATAGACGTGTCAGTCTGACCTCAGTGCCAGGGAGGCTTATGGAGCAGATCGTCCTGAGTGCCATCGCACGGCATGTACAGGACAACCAAATGATCAGGCCAGGTCAGCACAGATTAATAAAAGGCAGGTCCTGCTTCATTAACCTGATCTCCTTCTATGACAAGGTGATTTGCTTAGAGGATGAGAGAAAGGGTGTGGATGTTCTCTACCCGGACNTGGAGATATTTAAAAGATGTATAGATGTGGTGCTCAGGGATATGGTTTAGGGGTGGACTTGGTAGTGTTGGGTTAATGGTTAGACTCAGTGATCCTGAAGGTCTCTTACAACCAAATGTCTATATATGATTCTATGATTCGATTAATATAAATTTTAATTTGACCATCAAAAACCTCACAACATGAAAGCCTGCTAAAGTGCTGTAAACACATTAAAATTAGACAAGTTGCAAAACAGTTAGCAGAGTGCAGAAAATCTGTAATGTGGCAGCAAAGGGAACTGGCACCAGACATGATTTTATTTAACTCTGCTAATCTGGAAAATGGCAAACAGCATGTGAATTCTATTAACAGAAAACTACTTAAACTGAGGAAACTGTAAACAGTGCCAGGGCAAGAAAATAATAGTGACAGTACTGGGCTAAATCCCGTGTTCAGTGAAATCAACAGCAAAGTTTCTCATTTAAAAGGCCAGGACCAGCTTCCTGAGTTTCTTCCAGGACTAAAGAGACAACAGAAATATGCAGCTCTGGGAGATACCAACTGAAAGGGAAATGGGCTAGGGGGAAGAAAATCACACACAAATGATTTTTATAGGTGTAAGAAACACGAAGAAACACGGAGAAAGTCCTAAACACAAACTAAACAGAAGAACTGGTACTTTTTCCACTGTGCCCTGCAACAATTAAGAGGTCATCTCAGAAAATACACCTTTATGTATTTTATTTAGTGTGTTATTTAAGAAAAGTGACAAAAGGAAAAACAAACAAGGAGAACAAGACACATCACCAGGCAGGCATGGGAGAGAAGTGAGGAGTATGGCACTACCAGACTTACTCCTGACCTTAAACATTCCCCAAACAAGCAAATGTGGCAAGCTCTTCTTGCAGCACAGAGAAGAGGAAAGATTTAGCACAGGCGGCAATGCAGGAAGCAAGCAGTACTGACTGACCAACGACAGAGCTAGAAGTAAAAGACAAAAAAGTTTTCATGCAGCAAGTGTTCCAGCTCTTGCAGCAACGCCTTTTGATTATATGATTCAAGAGAGCTGAGACTTACAGTAAAGACTTGCACAAAGGTGGTCTGGAAAGACACGTCAGGAAAAAATATTCAGAAAGCAGCTGGGAGATGGAGGGAAAGAAGAACAAGTGGTTCTTCTCTTCACTAAGGAAAACAGGACTGTCTAATGCAAAGCAGGCAACCATACCTAGACTGTAGCCTATCACCCAACCAAGTTCACAGAGAGGAGCACAAGGACAGTTTAAAACTTGACAGCCTACCTTCAAAGCCATGAGCCTGAACGATATCACAATGTCATAAAAGAATTTGTCTTTCCTTAACACCACAAGAGTTATAGGAGCTTGTAAAAATAACTGAGTTTCTCTGAACACAAGACAGAATTACAACATTAATTTATTTCCTAATATGGCAGTAGGAGGTTAAAACCCTACAGTATATTCATTTAAGTAGTAGCAATGTTCTACCACGGTCCTTCTCAGGCATTTTTCTTACTATGAACATAAATAGACTGCCTTGGCAACCACTTTCACTCCCACTCTTTGTTACACAGAACAGCTTCCCAGGCTGATAACATGCCTGCAGAAACTACAATTGCTTATGATGTGAGATCTACACCAGAAAACTCCTGTGAGAAATGCAGTAACCTAAAGCAAAATAAAGCTCCATGCCTACCTGGATCAGGCTTTGAGTTTGTTTCATTTCCATCTCTCCTTCTCTCTGATTCTTCATGGCACATATTTTGCTGACTACTCATACATTTCCTGGATTGGCAGCTCAGCCATACCAGATGCTTACCATTCTCTCTTTCTCTCTAGGAAGAGTTTAATTTAGCTTTATTACTTGCAGTTTCTTTTTCATTTTCTTCTTCTATCATATACACATAAAGTACCAAAGCTTATTGGAGTATTACCTCCTGGACGCTTCCCTGACAGCTCCATTCATCCTTTATACATATAACCAACTTACTTTTCAGAGCAAGTTACAATCATCATAACTATTTGAAAATAGTAAGTTAGATCATTTTCCTCAATAGCTTTCGATCTATCACTAAACACTTAAAGACACCACATATTTACAGAGAAGAGTTCATGAATCATCGGTACTTAGTCTTTTTGTTGTAATTAACTCAATCTCCTAACCAAGACTTTTTTTTTTTGTTAAAAAATTGCTTAAAAAAAATTATATTCAAACCTGTCTTCAAAGTAGATGTGATTCTCAGGAAAAACACTATAGTATTGGATTTTTAATCAAACGCATTAAAAAGGAAAGCATCACTTGGGGTAAGCATAAAAAAAAATAAAATCGTGTAAGTCTGTCAAATCAGATAACAGGATGAATTTACCACAGAAAACATGAAATCTAAGTTCATCAGTTTCACTATTGTTACGCCATAAAATCTCAACTATATTATTTCAGGACAGTAAGAGTTCAATTATATTCCTAGAACTGAAAGCACCCACTTACAATTGCAAAGAGAAAAAACAAACTCTTGTTTTCATCTGTATAGAAACTGAAGATAGATTAAGGTCAGTATTTGGAGTACATATTTTCATTTGGAGGGGGGAAACAACTCTGAACAAAACAATCACTGCAGTTTCAATGTAACTGTTTTGTTGCAGGTAGAAATACTAAAGGGCAAAATAAAACAAAAAAAAATTAGATTTTTCTTCTATCCTGCCAAAACTTGGATCTCTCAAATCCTCACATCAATTTTTTATGAACCGAAGTGCTGAGCACTCTGACTTACATCACAAGAGTCAGAAAGGTACACCACCTTGCCTCAGACAAAAGCCATCTGCAATCTCTCATCCCTACTCTGAATAGGAGACAGACACAGTCATTCAGCCTCGCTCTAGAACAAGACATTCAGAACCGGACAAGACGAAAAACATTTGGAAAGCTGCATCTGCACACAGGATCAACAGGCAGATGAAAGCAGTCTGAAACTTACGGTTGCAGAGGAACTTATGGTTGAGCAACAACTAAAAAAAAATATATATATATAAAAAACCCTCCTATTTCCCCCAGAGTTCTAAAAACTTGGAAATCGAGCTTTAAGCAAAAAACAGACGTTTTTCTAAATGAAAATAACAGCAATTTACAGACATGTTTTTCTTTATTTGTTGAATTACAAGAATAAAGCAGGTGCCTCAGAGCATTTTATCAAAGCATACACCTCACTTCATCATTTAAGAAACAAGACAGGAAGCATCAAAACACATTAGGTTTCACTACTCACTGTAGGCTCAGATGCCATGCTGCAATTACAAAATGTATGAAACAGTATTTTAAGGATAAGGGAAAAATCAACTGTACTGATAGATCTTCACCAAAAGAAGTTTAAATGATCTGCCTACCACAAAAAAAAAAAGGCAGGGGGTGTGCTATAAAATAAATATACTACTGAAGAAAACCTAGATAATGAAGGTGGGGAAGGCAGAGATGCCAGAGGTATCTGCATTGTTTTACCTCAATGTCTGCACCTTGGAAGCACAGACATAGTGCTGCATAGTGCACAGACACAATACTGAAACCCACTTTTTCTTTACATTTTCAGCCTAATTTACAAGCTCTGTTCTCCATTTCCCACTGGACTCCACCTGAATTCTACACAATCAGGCAGTTCTTGCCCAGTAAACTGCTGAGCTATTTCAAGTTCTCAGATGTTCATGATCAAAACCACTCACCCTCATACTTCCATCTAATTAGTACCTTCCGTAAACACAAAATATTTTTTTAAGACTGCCTCGCTGCACACTATGTTTGATTGTCAAGTTTGATTTCAGAATGCATGTCAAATATGCAACCAGTTTTATCAGAAATAGCACAGCCTTCTAGTCTACAGATACCCATAGCTGAGATTGGGAATGAGGTGAAACTCCATCCATTTACCTTGGCAGTCTTCAAGGTGGTGTCACTGGGAAGGAGAGACCTTCAGTCCATTCACTACAACAGAATGGCCACATTCCTGGTACAACTTTAAGCCAATTGTTCTTTTAACAGGTTTTCTGAGCTCTCTATTGACTGTTGAAACACACCAGCTCCTATAGGAAACAGTAAGCATTTAACAGTTTCCTTCCAGACTCCTTTGCATGTGCTAAGGCTGGCAGCTATCTTACTTCACCGATACACCTCTTAAAGTAATGAAATTCAGAAGGAGTTCAGTACCTCTTACCTTCCCAAATTTCACAGTTCTCAATTTTTCAGAAAGAAAGAGGTATGATGCTGCATCTGAAATACTGTGCACGTAAAACACATTTTACAGGTAGAGTTTTGAAGCTTCTTTTTGGATTTGCAGACAGACATCTTTCAGTACAGGCAACAGACTCACGTACAGCAGCTTAAGCCTATGGTACAGCCAATAGCAAGTCCATTTTACTTGAGTACAATGAGAATATGCCTTGTAACTGCTGCAGGAGCAAGACAAAAGGACTTACAATCCTATTACTCATGTGCAACTACTCTAGTCTTCTTCAGCCCCTAACATCTGCTTCATCTTGATATACGTCATCATATCATTCAAATTATTTCCTCTGCGGTTTCTCATTTCTGAGACATTCCTCAGAGTTCCAGCAGGTTCTCTAGGGTTCCTGGAATCACCGGAAGAAACTACAGTATGGACCCTTACAATTGCTATACACTGCCAAGATCTCCAGATGCCTAGTACTATGAAAGACTGTGCAGGCAGTGACATCTTACATATTAGGGACATTGAATGCACTGTCATACTACACAAGTTAAGGAAGTGTTTGCTTTCTTCAAAAGCATTCATTTGTGAACAAGGTCATTAGAAGAAAGGGAAAAGAGGTTTGGAAGAAGCTCAACACAACTTTAATGCAAGCTCTACGAAGAGTACTTAGCTGCTCATATGAGATATTTGCTCTGAAAAAAAATATATCCTGGTATTCCTCAAAGCCAGAGTCTCAAGTCCTGTATTTCAAGCAATTTTCACCCCAAAGTACTTTGTTCTTGGCTAGGTAACTGTATTCTGGCATTTAATTCTCAACAATATCTACTCTTTCAGCTTTTTGGTCACTTTCCTTGAATTCCTAATGCTTAGAGGAACAAAATATTATCTGAGCTTTGAGGTACAATGAGAATGACACCTTCCAGTAATTGTCTCCAATACTTAAGCCCTGGATAATATCGTAACACACTACAAAACAACCCTAAAATCTATTAAAACTCTATGTTACGTAAAGTGAGATTATAACTTAAACTTGAGAATTTGGATCCTGAAGATCCTCTGCTTCTAAACAAACTTCAGAAAGCAATTTGGAGTAACAGAAGAATGTGATCAGTAGTAACCTCTACTACTACACATTTGCTAATAATAGTCAATTATTCTAAGGAATCTTCATGTATAAAGCCACTCTTCTATACCAAAATCTCAAGCTGTTTTCTCAGCTCCTCATGAAATTCTTCCAGAATGAGGAGCACTTGGTATGCTGTCAGATCCTGCCTGGCAATTCACACGCCTTATGCCAAAACAGCCTAGGAGAAGATACTTGCAGACCACACCATCCATTTTTTTCTGCATTCAGGAGGGCAAACGAGTTTCCTCACTTTGCAGTTTTCCAAAATTGAAGATAACTAAGGGAGAACTGTAAAACGTATTTGATCTCTTCCTGACGCAAGACACTCTTCACAGTTTACACTCTGTCTTATTAAATCTATGATTTATCTAATTCATAATAAACACAAGTCTAAACAATAAAAAACATTAGTCATGGTTTACAGCAGAAGTAACCAACTTCCATACGTACAGAGATCAAACTACATTTAGTGACATTTTCATCTTATTAGCGCAGTACAAACAGTATCACGAGACAGGTATGGAATTAAGATTCTACCAACTATCTCAACGTACATCTAGACTGAAAGAAGTTTAGTCATGATGTAGAAAACTCTGCATTCTCTATGGCTTACTTTTGCAAAGCTTAGGTGTCTTTTCTCAAGGGCACCCTGAATTCTCTTTCCCAGTCTTGCCTCACTTTCCATAGCTAGGTTTAGGGAGAGAGTCTACTCTGGACATGTGAAAAAATAATACTAACAGTAATTCAGGTGCTGAAGTTCATGGCCTTATTTACTTTTGCAAAGTAAAGCAGTAAAGTTAGAAGAAACTTTGGAAACTGCAGTGGTAGAATTACGTCTATCCAGTTGTGATCTATGTTCCACCACTACTGCTCTTGGTGAAGCTGCTCTCACAGACCCATTTCATCAGCGCATCACAAGGTGGTTCTCGCTACAGAAATTTTCCACTTGCAGAGACAATGCACACCTCAGCTTGCATACTGATACACACACGATACCTGCACACTAAACACCATTTCTGTGAGGCACATCTCACCGTTACTGCCTATATTAAAAGCATATGCAAATATGTGCAATAATTCAAATATCTACTTTGTTGAAATGAACGTGAGGCGGTGATACCTGGAGCACAGAGGAGCCTTTGTGCCCGAACTAGAGATTTCTTCAAAGCTAATTTTTAGTCTAACTATCAAAAGAAGGTCTGGGCAACAAATGTTTGTAGACAGACTCCAAACAGTTTCAAATTCATTCTAGGTCAACACTGATTTCTAAGCATGTACAGCAAATACACTCTTAAATCGCTAAGTTAAGCAAAAAATATATTACCAGTAAAACTGACCATTATTTCTCACTAGAATTATTCATTTGGAAGCAAAGGCAGAGGTTACTCACAATCACACAAGAAGGCTTTATGTGACTACATCCTAATGCATTTTCAACCTTGAAAATCTTGTATGATCTATTGTTGCTGGAGCCAGGATACTTGATACAGGTATCCAGGGAGTATCACCTGTTCTAACACCTCACAGCACTGCTCTCCAAACAGCCACCTCCAGGATGCCTCCATTCAGCCTCCAAGTTATTCTAATGTTGTTCCAGGCACACACCCTGGTGTTTACTTCCAGAAGCTGCCATGAAGTCCCTGCCATAGTATCAAGCATCTGGAGAGCAACTCTGTTGGTCTGTAGAGGTGCGGAATTTGTTTAGAAACAGGTTTAAACTACAATCCAAATATGAATATTGATACTCTCAAATTGCTTTATCCCATCTGCCACAGTTAATTCATGCTAATTTCTACACTAACTGTTTATACATAAAGACTTTCCCTCATGCTTTTTATTTTTCAGGGTAAATACAGGCTAAGACCTAGCCTTCAGCCAAGAATACTGGTTGCTTTAGTATCAATAAGCTAACAGAAGTCAGACCTTAAATACCATTTACACTAGAACCAACTGTTAATTAAGACTTTTGTAAACAATGACTCTTCTGAAGAAATAACTGAAGAGCTCAGTAGTCATAAACCAGTCTAGTAAGTAAATTTTTTCACTACTAAAGCCCCCCCCCATCTCATCTAACAAACAAAACCAGAACAGAACCCCATCTCTGTAACAGGTCAGAGAAACTGCTGCCTAAAACCATTTTCAGCAACAGCTGTTTTCTGAAATAAGTGAGGACTTACTGTGCTACCAAGAAACACCAGAGCTTTGTTTTTCAAAGAGGCTTACAGGGTCAGGCATTAAACTCCTAGTGCACTTGAACCCAACAGCTCAGCTTCTCCAGGTGTTTTTGAACATCTCAGCCTAGGGCACTCTAAGGAGAAAAGTAGGAGAGGGAGAGCATAGCAACGGAAAGAAAAAACAATGACAAGGAAATAAAAGGGTGAAAGATGAGACCAAAGACAAAAGAAAGGAAAACAAAGAAGATAATTTATCCTACCAGAGACAGCACCTCTTGTCAGTCAAGACAAGAAACATTGCCTCCCAAAAAGAATCTGGCACCAGGAAGTGGCAGAAGTGATGGGGGAAGATCAAATCTGACCTGAGATAAGAAGAAAAAAAAAAAAAAAAGTTATGATTTTTAAAAAAAAAGCTTAGTGTGTTTTTTCATCTTAGCTTTTGCAATATATTTAAAAAAAATCTTTTTTTAAGCTAATGTCTTTCTTCAGCTGGATTTTGTCAGTGATGACAGCGGGATGATCCAAATCAAATGTCAAACAGGATCAACAGTATTTTGATTAAAATGTGGAAATCTATGTGAATACTGAAATAAACAAATTAAAATACTATAGGGAAACTGTATGAAATGACAGTTGCAAACAGCCTATGTCATCGAAATCTCCCAATGAATCAAAAATTTGCATTAATGGACTCGCATCTATAAAACTACAAGTAGTAGTTGTGCCAGATGACTAATTCTTATTCTTTAGGACACTTTCCTGAGTGCCTTCTGGCAAGACATAAAATCTCTACCTGATAACTCACATGCGAATGGGAGAAACGTCATAGTCTCCTGCTTCTATGTTCTCTTTTTAATTGTCATAAAGTTTTATCCAGGTCTTCAACTGAAAATGGAGTGGCTTTTAGAGAAAGTCTCCTAGAAGCTCCAAATAAAGCAGTCACAACAGAAAGAATGAACACTCACAGAATTCACTCCAGGGTGACAAATGGGCAATAAAAAAAAAGAATTCTCATACAAAGGCAAATTACAGAATAAACCTAAAAAGTATATTCAAATATTTTAACATTCCAAAGACAAAAATTTCATCAAATCCATCCTCCCTCTAACACAAACTACATTCCCTCAAACTACATTCTCAGAACAAACTGGATCGGGGGTGGGGGTGGATGTGGGTGTGGAAATTCCAAATACGGAAGCTGTACTTAAAAATGACTTCCAAACTAGAACCAATGACTTCAAGTGGCAGAAATCAAGCTATCACCTGCACGCACCTTTGAAGTGCAATTCTGAGACCTACGGATGAAAAGTAGCTATATAAGTGATAAAAATCATACTGAAGTTGGAGACACTTCTGTGATGATACCAGGTAGCTTCATGAAACTTGAGTGAAAAAATTCTTCATAATCTCATTACATACCATACGAAAAAGCACTTTGTTTTAATCATCATCCTGAACTCACGAGGTAACTTCTTTTGTATTCGGAAAGGGAGATTACAGACTCTTAGACAGATGCTTCCTTTCTTTCAGATTCCCTCTCTATACCAGCTTTTCTGAGGTAAATATCTTTCCAATTTCCATCTATGTCATAATTCCCCCTTCACATGTGTCCCGAGTCTGCACTCTTCTTGAGTTCTCTGAACCCAATGTGTCCAAGCTGCTCACAGTGCCTTTTAATGCTGTTTCTGTATGGGTGAGCAACATTGCTGCCTATAGTTAAGCTTGTGTACCTCTTCTCCAATACGATGCCATTTTCAGAACCTACACCTACCAAGTCAACTCGTATATTCCAAATCCTGTAGAGGGAAGAACGCATTATATGTCGAGAATTTAGTCCAAGTGATTCCAAGAACAAAACCCATGAAAATTCAAAACTTTGCTCATATTAGAATACACCTATCCTAGGATCAATCCATTACCAGAACCCATAGGAAATGAAATCTAAACACAAATATATTTCTTTCTTGAAAAAAATACTACCTCATTTAGTTCAGCAGGGTGTATGGTGTTCAGTCAACAAACAGAGAAGCCTCTATTTGTTTTACCATCACTGGTCAGTTTCAGACTTTATCAACCACTTTGAAATACTTGCATTGACTATGGATTTTCTCACAGCCTTTTCCTAGCAAGAATTTCTCTATAGTATTTCAGAGCAGCACGAATATCAATAAATTAACAGCACCTCTACGCAGCACTTTCCTTCTCCTGAAATAAAAGAAACCCAAGGCACATTAAGATTAAAACTGCAAGTCCACTGAATCCAAGATGCTAAGATCTAAGATGCTCAAGGATGATTTTTTCAGATTTTTTGATTTCCTACAGTTAAGCGTTTTTTCAAAATTTATCACTGTTACTGTAGTTGCAGTTGCGTATCCTCAGATCCCAAAATGCCAAATCAGGCCTTCGAAATATAAAGAACAATCAGCTAATAGCCTCCTGCAAATTCCTGTCAGAGATTTGCCTAGAAGTTCACATTAACTCTACAGCAGAGGATAGGAGGGTCAATCCAATCTTAGAATTACAGAATCAGAAATTGTTTAGTTTGCTAGAGACCTTTAAGATCGAGTCCAACCATTAACCCAGCACTACCAAGTCCACCACTAAGCCACGTCCCTGAGCACCACACCTACAGGTCTTTTAAATATGACCAGGGATGGTGATACACCACTTCCCTGGGTAGCCTGTCTCAGGGCTTGACAACTCTTTCTGTGAATAATTCTTTCCTATTATATCTAATCTAAATGTCCAGTGGAGCAACTTAATGCTGCTTTCTCTTGTCTCACCGCTTGTTACTTAGGAGAACAGACTTACCTCACCTCACTACAACCTCCTTTCAGGTAGTTGTAGAGAGAAAGAAGGTCTCCCTTCAGTCCCCATTTTTGCAGTCTGAACAACCCCACTACCCTGAGCTGCTTCTTGTAAGACTTGCTCTCTAGATGCTTCACCAGCTTTGTCACCCTTCTCTGGAAACACTCCAATACCTCAATGTATACAAGGTGTGGCCTCACCAGTGCTAGGTACAGGGGGACAATCACTCCCCTGGTCTTGCTGGCCACACTATCGCTGATGCAGGTCTGCTGATGCAGATCCTGACCTGCATCAGCAGGTCACACTTACCCCACTGTAACCAATACTCCCAGATCCTTTCCTACTGAGCAGCTTTCCAGCCACTCCTCCCCAAGTCTGTAGCATCACATCGGGCTGCTGTGACCCAAGCACAGGACCTGGCAGTTGACCTTTTTGGATCTCATCACACTGACCTCGGCCCGTCGTTCCAGCCTGTCCAGATCCCTCTGTAGAGCTGTCCTGCCTTCAAGCAAATCAACACGCTTGTCCCGTTTGGTGTCCTATGCAAAACTACTGAGGGTGCACTCGATCCTCTCATCCAGATCATTGGTAAAGACATTAAAGAGAACAGGCCCCAGTACTGAGTCCTGGGGAACACCTCTTGCAACCAGCCACCAACTGGATTTAATTCCATTCACTACCGCTCTCGGATCCCAGCCATCCAGCTAGTTTTTTACCCAGTGAAGCGTGTGCCCATTTAAGCCATGAGCAGACAGTTTCTCTGGAGAATGATGTGGGAAACTGTTTTCCACATCAAAATCCACTGTTACACCTTGATGATTCTCTCCTTTCAATGCCTCTGCCTGTACTTGCTCATTTGCTGTACACTCCCAAACACAGAGCAGTGTTCTAATATACAAAATACTCCTGAGCACCCTAAAAGAGGCACGGGTGGTATGGAGCAGATCATATGCAGCTGTGTAGTTACAAAATGAAGATACTCAAGAAGGTTGGATTAGTCCTATCTGTGCAGACAAATACTGGCACAGCCTAACTCCTGAGTGCTGTTCTTCAAATCTGTTGCTGTGTCCACCAGCTTCTTGAATGTAGTAACACTTTCTGTACTACGCCATTATTCCTTTTTTGTACCTAACAGCTACTGAAGTGACAATAAAGATGCAACTATGAGCAGTGACACTAATCTTCAAAGGTTATCAGTAATGAAAACATGCAAAGGCATTTAAAAAGCTCTTATAATTTAATATATACAACTGTTATTTGTTCACTACTGCTCAAGCAAGTTCTCTAAACTTCCCCTGAAAGTCACCATTAGTTCAAACAAACATTCAGCACAAAGAGCCATTTTACCAATGTCTTCTCTCTTCACCCCCACCCAGTAACGTTAAAAGGTATCACAGCTCTGTTCCAGTTTTTCTGTTTAAGACACTAGCCATCATCCTCTCAATATTGATCATTTAAACCTAATACTTTTCGCCCTTTTACCAAAGAATATTTGAGCCACAACATTACTTACTAACAAAATCCATGAGAAAAAAAATGGTTTCTCTTTACACATATTTGAGAAGGACCTTGTTCACAGACTCTGCAAGGACAGCAGCATATTGGTTCACACATAGTGTGTTTCCTAAACCATCAGAGACAGAAACCTTTTTTAAAAAATTAAAACCTAGCTTCCTCAAAACCAGTATCTTGCCAGTTAAAATATGACTGATGTATCCAGATTTTTTTATGATTAAATGGTGATTCAGTTTCTTACTGAAAGCAAAAGGTTTAATAAGAAAGCAAATTACCACGTTCCAGTACCTCTAACAGCATTTGCAGCTGTGTGTTTAACATTAACTTTTTTTTGTGTCCTAGACATAGCTCTCACTAGTTAAATGATCACACTCATTCTCAGATACTGCACTACACCTGTAATTACATGCATTAATATACTGTTGTTACGTTTTACTCTATGGTAAGCGTGAAAAACTTCACATAAACAGAAAATGCTTTATCAGAGTCAAGTATTTGTGTAAATTCAAAAAACTTCAATGGCTTATGTTACATGTACGACAATCTGGATTTATCTTCTACAAAAGAGATCAAAGTTGCAGCAATATATGAAATAATTTGTACTCGTTCTGTATTGTGGAACAGAAAAATTCCATGTTCGGAGAAAATGTAAGCAAATTATTAAACTGTATCAGAAGGCAGCAAGTTATAACTGGTATCCACAGATGCACATTTCATTATTAAAAGCAGTACTTCACTAACACAGTATCCTGAGTACTTTCTGTGAAAAATACGTAGTCTTGTTACCTGAATTAAGAGCTTTACATGCAAAAATTGATTAGTTCAGCATGTAGCAGCCATTCTATAACGGACACTATGTGAAATATTAGAAGTCAGTCAACCACGATTTGTCTTGACAGAGGTTAGAACTCTTCTGCAGCTCAAGTATGATACAGCTATTGCATAATTACGAGGGGCAGAAATTACTCGTTTTTAAGGTTTTTGAAAAGTTTAAGGATAAAGTTTCACTTATGTTTTGTATCATGACCATATAGATAATGTCATCAGCCCAGACTCCCAATCTGTACATTGTATAGCTAGAAGATTGGAGCTAACGTTGCCCTTACATTAGCTGTAAAAAAATTACCTACCTGCTCCCTCAACAGGGGGACTAACCCAGAGAAACACAGCGTGTCACTCCTATAAAGGGAACAACATGAAATCCAAGAACAGGGGATGACCTCATGTTGCGTTCTAGAAAACCAAAGGCAGGGAAGAGCTAGTCTCAACATCAAATCACAGAATAAAAATGGTTTTGAAAAATCAGAAGCAACTAGCAATACCAAGACCTAAACACTAAAACTACTCTCAACAGTACTGCTAAAATCTCTTAAACACCAAACGATCATTTCAATAAAGAGCAACAACAATTTAAGTTCTAATTGTGCCAGTTTTCCTGAGTTTGGGAGAAATGTGAGCCTAGAGCTCGTGTGTAAAATGAAAGCACAGTAGAAATGCTGTGATCAGACATTTTTTGTAGGATCAAAAAAAATATTTTTTTTAAACAACAGATTGTATTTTACAGATTACTACACCAAGAGCTTTAAATCTGCATCAAATGCTTCACACCCTATTTAAAGTCCCAAGACATTAGAATTCCAACTTCTCCAGCATTTACCATCCCAGTGACACCCTTTCTCACCATAAAACTTGTACAGCACCCAGATTCTGTCAGAAGTAATCAGTAAGTCTTGCTTGTAACTCAGAGGACAGATCATTTTAAAGAAATGCATAAAAAAGATGTAACATCAAACATGATTAAAGCTTGCTTTTTCTTTATGTCATATAAAGACAGTCCTTCCCAAGCTAGTCACATTGGATCAAAAATTGTCAGCCATGAATGACACCATGAAGCTATGAAACAAGAGTTACTTTTAAAAAAAATGTTTCATTTCTAAGGATTTCCAAATTTCTAACAAAATTACACCTCCAGACCTCTTTTCCATGAAGTTACTAAACGCATGCCTCCCAGATTGAATTATTCTAACGATATAACTGAAGTTGACTAAAACCAAAACATCTTAAGTGTGAAGTAAGATGAGAAACACCAGGAAATAAGAGAGGCAGACTAGGTTTTTTATTAAAAAAAAAAATATCATAAGAAAATAGTGACATGTCATTTTCAGTCTCACAGTGTTCTCATGGTTTCACAAAACACAAGTGTGAGTGCACACACACCTGAGGAATCTACACTCTCACAATGCAAAATTAAAAGAACTCACACTCACTTATCAGGAAAGACAGACAATTAGTTCCATTTTTTCTAACTAGGTATGTCTAGAAAGAACAATTAAAGATGACTCTTCATCAGAAACAGAATATCAAGCCTTGTTTAATTAACAGTCACTCCTAAAAATATCAACAAATAACCAAGGAAGGGACTGTAATTTTCCCTGCTATGAACAGAATCTAACACACAACAGCAAAAAAATTAAAAATGTGATAAAAGTCTCCATCAGAAACATACTTAGAAGGAAACCTATTTTCAAGTTTCCTCAGTTCTAAAAGGCTGCTCCAGGACTGAAATGTCTTTTTAGCAAACACTACCTTTTATAGCAGTCCATACACTTACCACTGAAAAACACTAAAGAATAACACATGATATCACTCCTGTAATTTTAAGACAAGCTTGTATTCTACTACTGCACTTTAAAGAAAATACCATGCATATATGCATCACGGCAGACACTCACACTGTACAATCTCACAAGGTCACAAAAAACAATTTTGTGATCAATGCTCATTTCATTCACTACTATTAGGAACTGGATCTTTAACTATGAAGAGATCTAGTACCTCCACCTTGCATTGGAGGGGGAAGGATTTGGTATTAAAAAAAAAAGTAAGTGGATTCAGGGAAAACAATTCTTTTGATATAGCAGCACACAAACAGTAAGTCTGCAAATATCACAACACACTGAAGATCCAGCATACATCGTCCAGCACCAAGCCACCAACTACAAATCAGCATAATTATCTATCAATATGGGCAGAAATGTTACACGAGAATTCAAAACATTTTAAGATTAGATAGAACAGAGAAATGTGAAAGTGGTCAACAGAGAAAATGGAGACAGGTGCTGAATTAAGTTCCTAACATGGCAGAAAGTTATCCTTTCAGGTGATAAATTGCGGGTTTACAGAGTATTTTATCACTAGTCCGAGCACCTTTCTCACTAAGAAAAGACAAGAAAAATCAAGCAACTTTCTCTCCTTTCTTCACACTTTCATCTTCTTCCTGTAGAAATTCCTTTCTTAGTTTCCATCTCTCTCTCCATCTTGCTCCTTTTGGCTAATGCTCAACTATCCACTGAACTCAACCACGGCGGTAAATACAGGGGGACCAGGGCAAACACAAAACATGTTTCTTTGATGGCCTCTCTCAACGCCTCAAAACATGTCACTACATTAGCACTGGCTTCCTCTGCCACAAGACAAAACAGAGGGAAAGCAGGCAGCTCCTGTGGCCACCCGAACACAAGCTACCCTTTCACAGGGCCACGCAGGCTGCCCACACACCTCTTCTCCCAGGCTCCGTGCTGGAGCCCGGCTCCTCTCCTCACCCGCTGGGCTCGACC
>VWZK01010811.1:14541-40103 GCA_013396935.1 Baryphthengus martii | reverse complement strand
ATCTGACCCCGGAGACGCGCGTTAATCAGCTTTTTTTTTTATGTTAAAAGCTGGGGGGGTGGGGGTGGGTGGGTGTGGTGTGTGTTTAAGAGTGTCAGAGACCGGTGCGCATGCCCCGAGCCGATTTTTCAGTCACTGGTAGCGTTCCTCATTCTGCCGGTTTTGGGAACGACTCGCTGCAGACGCCAGCGCAGGCACAGGGCTGATTTCCTTCTTGTTTTTTCCCCCTTCTCCCTTTGTCAGTCCTGCAGAGTACTCCTGCCAGAAGTGTCCTCCGATCAGGCTTTTGCTCAGAGAGGAGGAGGGCTCACGTGCCGTGTGTCATCGCCCTCCAGACAACTGTCTCCCTCACTCCACACTACGAGAAGTTTTTGTCCCATCACGGTTGCTTCCTGCTCTGCCATGAAAGCAGGCTAGTCTTGAGATGAGTGAAAAACCTGTGGCATGGCTGCATTCCTTCCCTGGTTCAGATGTATCGGATACATGCACCCAAGAGTCTTGGTTCTGTGCAGCTCTTCTTACTACGACCTCCTGGCCTTCTCCCAGATTTCATCCTGAATAGCACCATTTCCCTCACCTTCTGTGTCCATATTACTCCCACCTGCCTTAATTTTCTGCTGAGTTTTCATCTACTCTGCTCATGACATCCCTGCATCTCTTATCTCTGCTAGTCAAACATCTCCATCCTCTCCACCATCTTACACTGCAATCCCCATATGTCTGCCCCAGCCCTGCAATTCCTGTGCATTCAATTGGTGAAGTACCTTCTCATTAGTCTATTTTGAAGGCCATGGGGACCCACACGCCAGAGAGGCCTAAGCATCAAGCTGCGGTGAAAAGCAGGAGTGAACAGTAAGTGTTGAAAGGAGGAAGCACCAGCCTCATTCCTTGCACCACCTCCCTGCCATGCCAATCATACTACACAGCCTCTGCTTCTCTCTCTTGCGTGCATGTGCAGGCTTCCGTCCTTGGCCACCTGCTTCACTTCCATCTTTCCCTTGGCCACGTGCAGTTTTGTAGTCACGGTGCCTACTAAGAAGGTAACCTGGATCCAGTCTGTGTAAAATTTTAGCAGGCTGTGTGCATTTTGACCGAGAGCAAGCAATACCTATGCATTAGATAGGCTGTAGGAGAAACTGGGGGTTATTTTGATGGATTGGAGCCAATGGCTTCACTTTTTCTGAAAGCAGGAGAAGAATCAGTGACCATACGAGGAGTTTGCAAGAAACACACCACAGGTGACAAGAAACCGAAGAGAAATCGGCAACTGTGATAAAATTCAGTACCCAGCTATGCAAGTGGCGTCTCCAAGACAGCTCTGGAGGCGAAGCTGTGCTTACCTTGCCAGCAACAGTGCGCAGAGTCTGGCAGTGGGTCATGTGTGTCCTACGGCTTTATTTTAACATCGGCATTTTTAAATAGAAGTGGCAATTGTCGCATCCAGATGCAAAATACAGAAAATCAGGTACTTTTGGCTCCTGATACCTTTCAGTCCCTAGAAGAGCTTGCAAGCTGGTAACTCAGCTGACTAGCAGTGTCATGTGTGAGGCTGTGGCTCCCTGTGTATGTAACTGTGCCTCATTCTGATGACGCTGATGCTGTGTTTATCCTGTTTCTGGCAGAGCGGCCTCCCACAGTTTTTTCCCATGCATCTGGTAAAATACAGATAGCAATCCAGACATTTCACTGGTCATGGAAGAACTTAGGCTAATCATCTTGTCTCTCCATGCTTCAGCTGCAAAATGATTTAATAATCTTTCCTGCCTCTATGAAGTGTTGCTTGCATGGATAACCTTTGAGTGCACATAGTCCAGCCTATGCTGGCGAGCACCTCAGCACGCAACTTTTCTGAAGCGCCCCTGGTGCCTGTGTCAGCCAAGCAGAATTTTGTGCCCTCTACTCCACCTCTGAAGGCTCAAGTCCAAAATTAAAACTGCAATTGTGCCATTATTGTGGTTTTATTGCTTTACAGCCAGTATCTATATCCAGTGAATCAGTACTGATAAAAGCCTTGGTACTTTTAGAATCACGTTAGAATCTGCCTGCATGTGCAACAGTATGTAAAACGCACTGGAGTTACATCCTTCAGTGGGAATTTTGCCGATTATCTCCTCTGCAAATATAGCAAGTACTGCAAATGTAAGGTGCACACGCTCCCAGAGATGAGCATGTGGCGACTCCATCTGAGTGTGCAAACAGGTGCATAACAGAATTTGAAGGTCCTTTACAAGGTCATGGCCACCACTAGAAACCATTCTTGTCTTCTTAGCATTAACTTTATAATTAATAACCCGTACGGTCCTTGTTTTGAACAATATTGGTTCTCAAACCCACATGCTGTTATTCCACAGGCAGAATGTGAAACAAATATTTTAGTGAGGTGTGGATGGAACCTTCTGTCCCTAGGGGAAGAGTTTGCCGTAGTCGAGTTTCTCATTCTTTCTCTTCCTTGCAGCAGACTAATCCAGGCGAAGGATTAGAGACCCAGATCTCATAGTTAATGAGACCATTGTATAAGCCACAGTGAGAAACAGAAAAAAATCATGAATTTTCCAAAAATGAAATCATAGTATGATAAAAAATGTACTTGGAAGTCGTAAGATCCTTTGAAATAGGGAAAGGATGCTTGTTTGGCTTTGTGTAGTTCCTCTTCTGGCCACTACAAAGGGATTCAGTGCCTGGAGCAGATCAAGACAAATTTGGATACTAAACTCAATAGTGACATCCTAGAACCGAACTCCTGAGTGGCAAAACTGTTATATTAGGAGTCATTCCATCAATCTCCTTGAAATCTTTCACCCCTTTGTGGGCTACTCAAAGCCCACTGAAATAGTGTTTTCACTTACTTCAGTGCTACCCCTATCAGACTTCATCCGTTTGAGGAAGTGACCTCTGCTTCACTTTGCTTGGACTTGTTACCAAGGTTGGGCGCCTTACTAGATGATGCACTAGCTCCTTGTTGGTTTGATGGTTCAGCTTCACACTTGGAGGTAAGACCTGCTGTCACCACACTGGTATAAAACTTGCATACATCAGTTGCTTGGATCAGTCTGGTCATCATAAGATAAATATGGAACTCTGGTGGAGCCCTGGAACAGGCTGCCTGGAGTGGTTATGTAATCTTCTCTAGAGACTTTCAAAACCCACCTGGATATGCTCCTGTGTGGCCTGCCCTAGGTGATCCTGCTCTGGCAGGGGCATTGGACTCGATGATCTCCAGAGGTCCCTTCTAACCCCTACCATTCTATGATTCCATGATCGCATACGTGCTCAAATGTTAAATTGTACAGTGGTGCACATCACACTACACTTTCTTTTCTAACTGCTGCTCTTGCCTCCTCTTGCTCAGTAGTCATTCAACATGATATAGAGCGTGATCCATTGATAAAGCTTTCAAAATCAAGCAGAAAAGGATGGTCTTGCTGCTTTATAACTTATAAGGAAAGACCTTGAAAGAACTTTGCATACTTACCTTCTTCTGTTCTGGCGTCTGCACCAAGGACCGTGTTTCCAGGCCTACTGACAATGTCTCTCAATCCACCTTGAAGTATGTAAAGCAAGTGAATCTGGAGTCATCAGGAACATCAGATGGGTCTCATTCAGAGCTTTTGCAATGGAGTACAAGCATCTCACTGGAAGAGAGTGGAGCTTGAATTCGCAGCAGAGACTTGCCTGTGAGAACTGTATTTAGCCTTGGAGCTAAACTGGGCTAGACACAGCTAAATATGCTATAAAATGCTCATATCAATTTAAACTTTTCTTAGAACTGCTTTTGAGCTGGATACCCCTAGACTGTGCAAGACAGCAGCAACACTGCTATGCCCATAATTTACTGGCATCCAGCAGCTGCAGAAACCATTCCATTTTTTCAGACGCGTATTCCAGGTGCAGATGTCACATCTGCCATCTTTTCTGGGCAGCGGCATCCCCATATTCACCTGCACATACCCTGAAATTACTGCTTTCTCCCCAGGCCATTGGTAACAGAGTTTACATGTTCCTAAAATCTTTTTGGAAGCCAGAGAATTGCCGTACTGATTGGTACTTGTACATAGTCAGACATGTGCATGTAGGCACTGCACAGAATTCTGATATTGCTGCTCTTTTCCTTCTATGAGCAAATATATCTGGATTTCAGCTGGGCCAGGAACTGTCTTGTTAATCTTCTCACCTTTACAGATTTCTGTGGAGTCAGCATTCAGAGGTTATCCCAGATCTATCCTACACTACTTAGAGCTTTCATCCTTCTCAGCAGTCAGTTTTTGATGTTGGTTAAGATACCAGATGTTGATAGAAAGCTGGAAGTGACCCAGCTACATCTTTCTCTCCTAGTTTTCTGGCCAAATCTTTATGAAGAATTTGAGCCAAAACAAACATTGAAGATTCATCAAACGATTCTGTCTTCTTACAGAAGTATTCCAAACTGACCACTACCCTTGTAATGGCATGGTTCCAGTAGGCACACTGTTCTTACAGGACCTAAAGTCACAGCGTACTAGGAAATAGAAACACCTTTACAAATTTTTCTAAATTCCAGCTCTGCTCTCTGTCAGAAGAGGATAAAGCAAAAAGAATTTATCCTTTCTTGAAGTTATTATTACTGTTCCTTTGAAAGTTATCCCTGAACCAACTGATATTCCTCTACTTGATAATCACGAATGTTCCTGGTTTTACTCCATTCCATGTGAATGAATCAGAAACACGGTGTCCCAAGCACTGTTCCAGCAAGCAGGAGATATCAGGGATATTGTTTACTTACAAAGCCCTGTTTCTGTGAGCAGGAGGAAGCAAATAAAACAGTATCTGCTCATAAACACTTTTTCCTCTGCTGCTCAGATATATTTTATGCACGTTTTTCAGGGCCATGCCACAATACCGGTTCAGGCTAGGTTTTTATTACCCTCTGTTTTATTCTGCCTCTCTCTGCTATCCATATCCTCTTTCAAAACACCACCTGCACTTAGGCAAGTTGCTTATGAATTCAAATCACTGAGTGACCCTATTTGACCTTTTTGAGTGCTACTCTGTGTGTATTCTTACAGTAGATGATGCCATCCGATACATGAGACAAGCTGCTCTTTGCAAAGCGTGCTGATTAATCTTTGGATCTATACACCTCTATTTCAGTCAAATTTAAGCCAGCTGCTACTTTATGTCTAGACCTCTCGGCACCCTCGTTGGGATTGTATGGTGAGTGAGATGCTATGGTGAGGTGCTGCAATGGAGTCACATACCTCAGTCTCCACAGCTGACTTGTGGGGGTCATAGGGGTCCTTCATGGATAGGTCCTTTTCCACGAGGACCCTTGTGATCAAAGAGGCCCTCTGGAAGTCACTGCAAAATCTCATCAACTCCAGCACTACCCAGTCTAAGTGCAGCATGGCAAAGCATAGGAAAACGTTGCTCTGCTCTGGTTGTATCTGGTATGTAGTCATGGAGCTGAGGAACAGAGAGCAGGTGAAGCAGTGACAAAGAGACTGCTAGCATTTGTTGGAGTGCATAGGCATCTCTGTGTACACCAAGTGTTTTCAAACTTAAGAGGGGCCTGTGGTTTCTTCTGTAAAAGGCCTGTTCTATAAAGGGACAGCTGAAAGCGGACAGCGTGGGATTTGAAGCCCAGGAGATGAAGGTCACGTCCTGGCCATGGCTGCTCAGTAGCAATCCTGCAGTAAAATGGGTTGTATCTCATCTTTCCCTTCCTCTTCTCTCCCTATAAATTTTAACCTGCATAACCTAGACAAGGACAAAGGTGCCAATGTATTAGCAAATAAAAAAAAAAAAAAAAAAGGCAATACAGACTAACCTGGAGGAAAGGCACTGCTCTTGCTGGAAATGCACAGAACTGCTGAGTATGATAGGTTCTGTCCAGTTCAGCAGCAGGCACCTCTCCTGAAATCATTTGCTGTAATATTTTTTGCTATTTTTAGTGATGCATGAGTACTGATTTTGGATTGCCCCAGACCCAGCCATCCCTCTTCTTCCCCTTCCTTCTGCAATGACACAAGAGAAAATTTCAGCTCTGAGATGGGATGTAACTGTGTCTAGGACACTGCTAATAATGAACAGAACTCATGCAGTTTTTGGCGGTTTGTCCAGACATCCCCTTCTAGCAAAAAAAAAATAGATCTTGCCTAAAACAAATCTCTCTCATACATTTTCCCTCTGAATGTTAGAAGCTAAGCATTTTCTATTCTCAAATTACAAGTTTTTAATTTTTCAGTTAATGAATGATCAGCACTGACACCTGAAAATGTGTCTTTAAAAAGAGATATTTCTGGTTTTCGTTTGCCCATTTAACATAGCGAACACTCTTCTTTTATTGTAGCCTTTCAGCTGAGCTCAGGGTCTTTGCAGGTTAGACCTCTAAACAACCAGCAAGATGATTTCCACTGCCACTCAACTGGTAGGAGAATGCTGGCACAGTGCTGCAAAGGGTTGTATGTCTTGGAGCCCTCCACACCAGCCATGCACCTGGGCTGTGGGTACCTGCAAATGATCATTTTTGGCTAATTCTGCAGCAGAGAAACTGTCAGTGCATGAAGCAGGCAGCAGAGCTAGTGCTGTGATGTACAAGGAGAGCATGTTCTCACTGTCCTCTAGTAAAATCAGGAATAAAATTTATATTCATAATGTGGCTGGAACCTGGAGCAAGAATAGATGTGCATAAGTACCTTGGCTCTGAAAAAGGAAGAAAGTTATCTACCTGCCACGTTCTTGTCCCGGTGACAGGCTTGGGCAGAAGGGGAAGGACAGGCAGTGTACGTCAACAGTACAAATGCAGCTCCCTTTTCCTTTTCTTTTCCTCCTTCCAAAGCTTCTTGGTAGCAGCACAGACACTTACTCAGCTGTTCTTGGGTCTGTTGGAGAGATGACTTGGACAACAAACAGGACATGTCAGGAAATCACTGAAGAAATTAATCGAATGCTCCTATACAAAGCAACCCAAACTCGAATGAATGAGAAGCCCAAGCACAGCAAGAAATCTTCTGCAGTGGCAGTACCGATATGGCCACACTACACCTGTCATCTGGCCATTTCAGATAAGGCCAGAAGTACAAGACCTTGTGTTAATAGGGAGCAGCTGCACCTGAGTAGCCCTGGGTGCTCAGGCTGGCTTGGCTGAAGTCACACATGACATCTCATTCTTTTAAAATCTCTGCACCCTGGTGACAACATGCAAGACTCAGTTTTGACAAACCAGTGGAGGAGAAAGAGAGGTCTGTCTTTTCCCATCTTCACCAAAGTCCTTGGTTCTGCTTTCCAATGAATGATTCAGCCACTTTTGGACCTGCAACAGCATGCTTGATTTCCTCAATTAGGCCCAAGTCCTGCCCTGACTTTCAAGAAGCAGGAACAGGACCTCTTGTCCTTCAGCCATATTCACAGAAACAGTCATCAATGGCCAGCACTTCATTACAGAGGGACCAGACAAACTTAGCGTAACAAGGCTGGCTTTAGTGGGCCAAAACTTCCCAGCTTGTGAAGGTGCATGAGTGTAGCACTCTGACTGGATGCATGTCTCCAAAAGGTGTAAACCGGCCACAAAACTCATGCTCTGAGCAGAGTTGAGTCATGTGGTTATTTTAGAACACCAGGAACCAACAGTTCTGGTGCAAGGTGTCCAGTGTCAGAGGAGGTATCATTTCAGCCAATGAAAATTTGCTTTCCAATTAACATCAACAATTTGTAGTGAAGATGACACAGGCTGGGTGATGAGTGGATTGAGAGCAGCCCTGCTTAGAAGGACTTGCAGGTATTGATGAATGAAAAACTGAGTATGAGCAGCAGTGTGCAAGTGCCTGCATCAAAAGCGTGGCCAGCAGGTTGAGGGAGGCGATTCTCTCCCTTTAGTCTTGTGAGACCTCACTTGCAATAATACATTCAGTTCTGGGGCCTCCAGTGTGAGGGCCATGGGCCTGCTTGAGTGTGTGCCAGAGGAGGGCCACAAAGATGATCAGGGGGCTGGAGCATCCCCCTTATGAAGATAGGCTAAGAGAGTTGAGGTTCTTTACCCTGGAGAAGATAAGGCCCTGGGGAGACGTTATTGTGGCCTTCCAGTACTCAAAGTTCCCTTACAGGAGAGGGACTCTTTATCAGTGAGTTTAATCTTAGGATGAGGGGTAACCGTTTTAAACTGAAAGAAGGCAGATTAAAATTAGGTATTAGGAAGCAATTAGGAAGACACCGGAACAGGTTGCCCAGGAAGTTGTAGATGCCCCATTCCTGAAAGTGTTTAAGACCATGCTGGATGAGGCTCTGAGCAACCTGGTCTCACCAGTGTGTTGCTGCATGTGGCAGGTGGTTGGAACTAGATGATCTTTAAGGTCCCTTGCAACCCAAACTATTTCATGATTCTATGGTGCTTTATAGCCCCTGCTAGATACTAATGCTGGGGCCCTCTGTGGTGCTATGTATTGACTTGCCAAGCAGCTGCTCTTCCACGTTTAATTAGCAGATGTGAAATTAAGCTTCCGCTTAAACTCTAGAAGGAACTTCTTTACAGTAGGGGTGACAGAGCACTGGAACAGGCTGCCCAGGGAGGTTGTGGAGTCTCCTTCTCTGGAGACATTCAAGACCCGCCTGGACACCTTACTGTGTGATGTCATTTAGGTTCCTGCTCTGGCAGGGGGATTGGACTTGATGATCCTTTGAGGTCCCTTCCAATCCCTAACATTCTGTGATTCATGTAGAGAGTTGTCCTGGTTGTACCTGAGCTAGCCTGCATGTAGCTGTCATCAGTGAACTCCGAGTGACTTTCACACCGCCATCTAGCGATTAACATCACTTCCCCTGCCCCACTGTGGCATAGATAAGATACAGCAAGGATTTTAGTTCCCCGAGGCTGAAATGTTAGGTAGGCTTATATCCCATGGCTTTATGAGGAACAGTGATGGGTGACACATGTAATGGAGATCAGAGCCCAAGCTTCAAGGAGCTTACAGACGACAGTTTGTGTAGACATCCAGACATCCTGAGATGGCGTTCCTAGCTAAACTGGGTGAAGCTTCTATTCTCCATGCCAAGGACTTGCAGAACTAAGTGCATGCACCTTCTATTTTGACAGTTTTGTCCTGAATGTTCACATGAAGAACTTGTGTGCCTCTTTACATACTATAAATATAGTACATACTACATATGTATTTGTGCATACAAATGTTCTACAGGCTTTCTACTTTTTTTGCTTTTTCTTTCCCCCCCTTCTGCAAATTCAGGGCCCACCCTAGCCGCAGAAGGTTAGGTATTCTTTTCAAAGCAGGCACAGTGAGGCCCAGAACTTGTAAACACGTTAATCTCTCAACAGTGTCAACAGCATCACTTCTGGTCCAGGAACAGGCTCCTAATTTTCAAAAAGTCTTGTGTCTGAAGGGTGCACGTTCTTAAGCCAAGTGATGCAGTAAGACAAAAGGATGTTAAGAGCAGAGAAGGGATGAATAGAGAAAATGACCACATCACTTTTACACTGTGACTTCTTTCAGGTACTGTTCATCTCTATTTGAACACTGAAGCATTAGGTAACATTGTGGAGAAAAACAAATGATTTCTGCTTTAGAGATCTCTTATTTTCTGCTTCAGATTTCCTCCACTGTTCGTCTGTATTGAGTAGGCACCAATACAGAGTGTACTCTTCCAGACTTCCGTGGAGTACTTTAAGAGGTAATGTTATTCATGACCAAAATTATACAGACCCATCCAGACTGCAAGGGATTCTGCAAAGGACCTGTTACTGGATGAAACTAATGTAGTTTTTACATTCAAATGTAATTCTTTTACCCTTTGCTGTTGGAATATGTTGTACCAAAAGCCTGTCAGTATAGCCTTAAAGGGAAATAAAATGTTTTCAACTGGAGATATTTAACAGAGATAGCTTTTACAACCAATAAAATAAATAAATAAATAATATTGAAAGATATCTGACACCTGTGGACCAGAAGTCAAATGCCACTCTGCCACATTAACACGCTTGCCAGAACTCTGCCAAACATTGTCTTACCCAAGACTTCCAAACCCACCTGCCTTAAGCAGAATATACACTAGGGAAACATACTGATAACTCAAAAGCCACAGGGGTAATCATCAACTAAAACCAGTTGGAATAGAAAGTGCAAAGCACACACCTTATCCCACAATGTCAGTAATGCACAGAAGGCACTGATGTTCAGAACAGGGCAAGAACTAGGCTGAGGATCGTGTTTCCTGTAATTGCATCCACCATGCCAAATCTGGGACAATATCAAAGACATGTGGCTCAAGGTGTTAATAAAAGATATTCTCTCTCCATTCACTTGCACAGGTCAAGAAAACCACAGGTGCAGTGTCCTTCCTGCCCATTTTAAACTTGCACATAGGCAAGTCCACCAGCATTTGCAAAACTTTTGTATGAGCCCATAAGGGATGACTCCACACCATCACTCAATGTTGTTCTCTTACCCCTCTGTTCTAAAAGCCACAGGAGCTTTAAGGCATTCCGTGGCCTTGTAGGGGTCTGTCTCCTCCTATGTCCCTTGTCACCACTGCACTGCAGGAATTGCCTGCAAGTACTTTGGACAGAAGTATTCAGCGTGTCAGGAGTGATTAGAAATCTCACCACTTCCTGGTGGGAGCATACAGCTCCCAGGGAAGGTCCCTCTGAACACCACACTCCTAATGTGCCTCAGCACAGCAAGACAGCAACCGATAGAAGCATTTTGTGCTAGCTGAGGTGGTTTTGTACTGAATAGATTACAAAGGACTTGCATTCTATTTTGTCAACCAAGTTGCAGAGACACTAAGATGGAAGTCAGTAACAGCTTAGACAGACAGACGCAGATAGACCAAGGCAAGAATGCCAGCCTCTGCTAAAAGAAGGCACAGAAAGTTATTTCACATGCTTTAATAAATCTCCATACTGCATTGAATGTTCTAATGGCACAGCTTTACAGGGACACTGGAACCAATAGAGTTCTTCCATCTAGGCACAGCTCTTCAGTATAAAACGGTACACAAGAGTCACATCACTACACACAGCCAGTAACAACAGGAACTTTTCTTGTACGGATCAACCCTTAGGACAAATCAATCCATTTGGTGATACCCCTGATCATAGCTAGTCAGCACTAATGCCTCCAGGATAATCGTACACTTCCTACCATAAGATTCTTCTCTCGATAGCTCATATTTTGTTAAGCTCCCACTTCCAAGAGAAAGATTCTATCTCATACAGATTTTGTTTAATGAATTAAAATTTTGCATTACTTGTTTGGTCACACATTTGTTTTACAAGAGATGAGATATTTTTCTGTTAAGAGTACATATCTGGTTATTCCTTCATTGGTAAACTTAGCTCAGAAGTGGCATTATCATGGCAAGTATGACTATGATGCTTGTATCACCAACATAAAACCTTATTTTAACCTTATCAGTAGATTACCAATTACTTCTAGACATGATTTTCAAGTATTAAGCTATAAATTAAATTAAGCTATATTTTAAATGTGTCACTATAAAAAGTGTCTTTTCTACTGCTGAGAAAGCAGCAAAAACATTAAAAAAAATATGTAGCTTTCATATGTTAATTTCACTACCTCTAAATTGTTCTAAGTTTAAAGGATGCACTGAATTAACATATTTCAAGCATTTAAAATAATCCCCACTACAGTTTAATTACAGCAGCAGTTTTTAATGTTTAGTATCAGAAAGACTCTCTATATCACAGAATAAATACTAGTATTTATTTGTTCCCTTTATGATCATGTCCAAGAAAATATTTCCTGTCAGACAAGCAGTCTGTACTAAGACTACAGTTTAGAATAGCCGTTTACTGAAAACAGGGCAGATGTAGCAGTTTCCTTGTACAGATATACACATCCTTTGCAGTTCTGCATTGCAGGAAGCTCCCATCTTTCACAAAGGGGAGGAAAAGTACTTCTTGGCTGAATATAGGCGTGGACAAAACACGAAAAGCCCACAGAAGCAACAAGGTTAAGAGATTTAATGTGAACAGGTCCTGAATAAAACCATTCCTTCCCTTCCAGTTCAGTGAAGATACATACCATAACCTGTTAGTTGTAATCTCTTCTGAGCTATGACTTCTGTTTGATCTGGTTACAAAGTGCAAAGAAACAAAAAAGTATTTCAGATTTTCAGCTGTCTGAACAGAATTCCAAGAAAAAACTAAACAGATTTTCTAGCCTTCCCAAAGCATTTTTCCTCACTGCACCGAAAAGAATTCAAGGCTCCACTCAATATATCAAATGTATTCTAAGTTTCAGGGATGGGAATACTCTAGTGAAAAAGTCACCTCAACATAATAGACTCCAATATCCCTAAAAGGGGATACTTTTTATTTTTTTTAATTTTTATTTCTATTAGCACCTTGTAAGATGTTAATAGAGATAAAACAGACTCTGCACATCTAAGACAAAAGAAATGCACTAAAAAATTTCATACAAGTGCTTTCCCTGGTTTTATTATAAATGACTTGGTTAGTTGCATACAATAGCATGGGCTGTCAGTGCTGCATAGCTGGGCCCCCACAAAGCAACAACTGCAGCGTCTGCTTGCACTAACCAGAAATAATTACTTTATATCCACTACAGCTAAGTTACATGCAATCATTACTGCAGCACTGGATGCGACTGCATTAGGAACCTTGAGTGGATAAACCAGAGCATGAGAAATTAGTTTAGTGCCTTATAAATAGCAGGTATAGCTTTATGTATTTATTATTAGGAAACAAACCCTTTTTTTGGTACATTTCAATAATTAAGCCTTAACATATTTGTTTCCAGGCCCCTCACCACAAGCGAGACATTTAGGTTGCTAGAGCACGTTCAGAGAAGGGGAGCGAAGCTGGTGAAGGGTCTGGAGAACAAGTCCTGTGAGGAGCAGCTGGGGGAGTTGGGATTGTGTTTAGTTTGGAGAACAGGAGGCTGAGGGGAGACATTATCGCTCCCTATAGTGACATGAAAGGAGGTTGTAGTGAGGTGCGTGCTGGCCTCTTCTCTGGAGGAAGTAAGCACAGGACTAGAAAAAATGGCCTGAAGTTGCACCAGGGGAGCTTTAGATTAGATATTAGGAAGATATTTCTATTTTCTTTCTTTACTGAAAGAAAAGGTGAGGCAATGGCATGGGCTGCCCAGAGAGGTGGTGGACTTACCATTCCTGGAGGTATTAAAAAAACCAAACATGTATTTGAGGCACTTCAGGACATGCTGTAGTGGGATGGTGAGCTGTTTTAAGTGTTTTATGAGGGTTTTTTTTGTTTGCGGTTGGGGTTTTTGTTTTGGAGACTTTTTTTTTCTTCTGGGTTGACGGTTGGACCCAGTGATCTTAAAGGTCTTTTCCAACCACGACAATTCTATGACTTCTTGACCACACCTAGAGCTATCACCAGTAGCAGCAGCAACTGGAGACTCTACAGCACTCTGCACTCCTTTCATTACAATACCTCTTCCCCAGGGGAATACTACACTGGATTTTAAACTAGTTGATGATCCTACTTAGTACTGCTTTAGATCAGCTTCAGACCTTAACACTGTCTTCTTCCACATTCAGTTACTGTTCCTTGTCCGCCAGTGTGCTCTGTTCATTGCCTGAACTGTGCTTGTTCTTAAGCGACTTTCCAATATACCTCCAGTATTCCTTTCGGATGGTGTCTTTTTCTTTAGCCAGAATTTCACACAACTGTGAAAGAAAATTGAGAGATTTGAGTGTTATACCAAAAGCTTAAGGAATCCTTAATTATCTTCATAAAATGCACAAGACAAATGGGTCAGCCAGCATTAGGAACACCTTTCTTAGCACCGGCATTTGTTTTATTCACCGGATTTGCAACTGTCTGATGACCTCAAGCTGAGGTTAACTCCAATTGTAGTCAGCCAATTTGACACAGCAAAAATATGTCTCCAGTCCTATTTCAGTTTCAACTGCTTTCTTGTGAGTCCTCTCCGTGCCTACCACTTGTCACCTACTCCAGCCTATTTAGCCTGTAGCCTACAGCATACTTGTGACTTTCTGACTAGCCTGGCTGTCTTTTAGTGATCCAGTAGATGGATCACTAAAGTGATGTAAACAACTCCATTCAAAACAGTAGGGGAACATCCTGCACTTGTACCTATCAGTACTGCTGATGGACTGGCAAGAGATACTTTGTTTAGGGTTATTCTCTTTGCAGATTGTCCCAAAAAGATTCTCCACTCAAAGCAGTAACCTTCTCTCACATGTTAGAGCTGGTTGTATACAGATATTTCTACATGTTCTGATTGTTTTATTTTGATCTGAGTGAGCAGTGAAGCACAGCAGAAGTCAATCCTACTCACAGGACATGGTGTGTAAAATTTATACAGCACGAACATTGTCTACAAATATTGTAGTCAATTGCCTTTTATTATGCCTTACTCAGTGAACCAGAGACACAGGAGCTTCAATGACTAAATTGATGAAGAAGTCAAATTCAGTGAAATAATATCTTTACTTCCCAGATTCAGATCTGGGAAGTACAACTGCACTTAGTAACATGCTGGTCCTGGACACAAAGAATAAAAATTGAGAAAGAATGATACTGGAACATGACACTACAGGCACAAACTGCATGCCTAATTACACTCAGTTCCAGCCTGTACCATAGCGAGTGAAAAATGTTGTTGTAAAAACTACACTGCAAACCACAGCAAGCAATCCCCCAAATATGAAACAGGGAGATACAGAACATTGCTAGAAGTCATTTATTCTCTGTAGGAAATGGTGCTTGACATTCCTTACTTTATGTTCCCAGTGCCTGTTGGTCTTTAAGCTAATTCTGCCAGCTTTCTTAGCCAGAGCTAAGCAGTACAGAGGGAGCTTGAGATTCAGTTTAAATACAGATATTCTGAGAACAAGATTCACTTACGTAAAGAGAAAAACGTGAGTTCATGCTACAAAGTCAGCATTGGAAACTCCCTGATTGTTCAAGTATTTCCTTTCTTCTGCAGGCAATATTATAAACCCTCCTCTACTACCAGGTTGAAGAGAACTTACAGAAATTTTGTAACTGGGAAGTAATTTGTAAAAAAATTCACGAAAACTTTGTGATTACCTGGCTTTCAAGTTCAACTCTTCATAGAGCTCCTGTGATTTACAAGCAGCAAGTTCTATTTAGGAAAATCAATCCCATTTTGTCAGGACACAAAACAAGTGAGCAATAGATGGCAGTCCTGAGAAGTAAAACCAAGCACTCCAAACATACCTCCAACGCCTTGTTTAGTGTTTCTTCCTTATTATCACACTGGTTTTCAAGCATATCTTCATATATGTCCACAAGAAAAGCAATCAGATAGGGTGAACTGTGGCTGGGCTGTAAATTCAACAGCTGGTCTAACAGATTTGGATACTTAGAAAGACCACGATCCTGTAGAATCCTAGAACAGAGAGGTTAATAAGCTTGAAATATAATACTGGGAAACCTGGTGTTAAGAATTACATTTTGGTTATGAACCCTTTATTTAGAAATCATTTTTGAAATAAGGCTGCAAATACAAGTAAGGCAGAAAATAAGCAGCATGCAGCAATAATACAGCTTAATGTTGTAGTAAGCTAGTATGGTTATTCTCAGAGAAACAGAAATTAGACTGAAACCACACTCATTACTTCCTACTCTACGCTTTTGAATCCAGCAACATTACAGGTCACGTTTTTAAAAACCATCAGAAGTACTGCGATCCTCCCACAAGAATTACAAGGCCAGAAACCTAGTGGGAAGTTACAGAGAAGTTAGGTTAATATATCAACCCCTTATGGACCTTTCTGCCTGTCTGCTTAAGCACACAACACTAGCAAGAACATTAACAAGCCCTTTCCATTTAAGAGCTAGGCACATGATACCTCCTACAGATACTGTCTTTGCCTCACCCTTTTAAGTAGTTCCAAGCGCTCTCATTATGTGGCACTGCTGTGATCATCTCAAGAGTGTATCTGTGAGAAAAAGGTAACAGGTCATGAATGTAACCACTAACAATGCAGTTAGAAATTACCTGAATGTGCTCAGACACTCCCCAGTATATCCCTCTAGTCTATATTTCAGAGTTTTTTGCAGATCATCTCAGCTGGGTCATAGATAAAAAAGCCTCGCAACATAATCACCACATCTCACAGAGGCAGATATTGTAAGGGCTGTTTTAAACTCTGAAGTGTTGTATTTGCTGCATTTTATAAAGTAATGAAACAATTCTCAGGATTATCATCAGTAACACTAATAAACAACATGATGCACTCTCCTGGAACGCTAAAGGAAAAACTTCTGCCTTGATGCTCAGAAATGGCAAGGGATGGAAAAGGGCCGGAGTAACCAAAGCCCAGGTTGAATTATGTCAATTTAACTGAATCTGGTACGTCCTCTACTTTTTTGCAGAATTTTTTTCATGCAGCTGTAGTTGAGCAAACTCACAGCAAGACAGAGCTTGAGCTTTCAGCTCACACAGCCTTCTGCAGCAGTTCTTTTAAAGCAGTGGCTAGGCAGCTCCTCTAAAAGCAAAGCAGCAAGAGGCACCTGCCACATATTTGCAAAGCCACTTTTAGTCTTCACAAAACAGACTTTACCTTCTGCCCTTCTGATTAAAGTTCCATAAGCAGTACTGAAAAAAAAAAAAATCCACACACCAAACCAACCCTAAACCTTCTGACATCACTATGACAAAGACAGAGTTTATCAAGCAACAAGCAATCCAATTACAGCTCTATAATGACATCTGGCAAGTCTTAACCTTAAGGCAGTCTGGCTCTTAAGATGGTATCCAATTATCTTGAACATAGCACCATGTATAAGCAGATCAAAGGAGGATGCCAGATCTGACCTCTGCAGAGAAAAAGCTGGAAATATCCAAGCCTAAGCTACGGAAATGGTTCAGATTTATTTATCTGCAGGAAAGTTATGAACTGGAAGAGAAGTACAGCTTACAGAAGTTTGCAAAGACAACCATGAAAGGTGATGGGGGCTGGGATCCTCTATGAACAATGTATCAATGGACCTATTCAGGGACACAGTTCTTCTTCTGAAGAGTAACTCCAAAAAACCTGCAGTATCTGCTTTTCATTGCATCTTCACTTTAGACAATCATTTTCTCCTAACAGTAACCCCTGATCAGCAGTCTGAGATGTGAAAACCATACACGGAATCTTCCCTTACCACCATCAGTAGTAAAATAAATGGCTAGAAGCCCAGTTTGTCTCCCGTCGCACACACTTGGAAACAGTCTCCAAAGCTCGTTTTCCTCAAAACTAGCCAACCGAAGCAGGTAGTTGCTTTGTACCTGACCATATTCACCTGAATGCTCCTTTCTTCTTCCAGGAGCATCAAATTCCTCACAAAAGGCAACTCCTCTTCCTACAGGCCAGATCCATGTTATCCTTAAATCATTATGTTTACTCTATTACTAAAGCAGCAGTTTAGTGCAACACTGAGTGTGCCTCTTCTTCCAACCTTTCTAGGGGCAGGAGGTAGGATACTGACAAACAGCACAACACAGGTGGTTCCAGTGTCACAGATTTTCTGCACTTCATTCTACTATAGCTACTTGACTCTAAAAAACCCCAAAGTTTTGTTTGCACAAAAACCAGCAGTGGCAAGACAAATTTACAAGAACAGCTTGCCCATGGCAAGCATAGCTTGCTTCGGCACTACTCAACAAGTCAGAGGTACCTGCACACATCTATGTGTGCAGTAACACTCGACCCGCTATCCATGGGAGTAAGCCCAAAACTAGCATTAAAAACAGGAAAGACAAGCCTACAGGGACTGTCAAAGTATCCCTTTGCTTTCATGTAACGGAGAATGCTTAATGTGAGCATGAACAACATTACTAACTGGACTTCTCTGTCTAGGACTGCTGGATCATCATAACCGGTGGTGTTGAAAATCACAAAGTGTCGCTGGTTCCAAACAGAGTTGTTTCTCACATCTTCCTTCAAAAGCTGGTCTACATATTCCAACTCATTGTCCCACAATTTGAACTCCTATGGAAAGGGAAGGTAGACAGAATACCACAATTAAAAGATTTTTAAAAAATATATTCTTCTTGTTCCTAAGTTCTCTGAACATTAGATACAGAGACCTTTTTAAAGAAATCAACACAAAGTTCAAACAAAAATAAGGATGTTTGCACTAGGAACACGCTACACCATTCAGCTGCACACAATGGTATTACCTCATCATTAAATTCACACACATGACAGTAAGCAACCAACAACTGACCTTTTTGAACTCGCTTCCTAAAAGGCAAGTTTAGAGCTAACCACTACTATACATTAAAATGCAGTTGTTTGTAGCTTTGGCTTTTAGAAACAAAGTGCAAAATACAATTCAGTCTGTATTTAAGAAGAAAAACTCTACAACATGATCAGCTTTAGTGAATCAAGAGTTCTGTGGACACAATACCTGAATAACCCATTGTCTGTGTTGCCATGCGTGGTAATTTTTGGCATCTTGGTTAAGAATATCAGCTATGAACTCGAGCTCTTGGGATGGATCCTGCAGCCACTCCACCAACACCCGCCTGTGATGCCTGGCGACAAGAGAAGGCAACTATTTTTCAGAATAGTCTAAAAATTTTTTGTGAACACATGGTCTGGATGATAACAGCATATTACAACTGTAAGACTTAGAAAAAAAGCATCAGTTGAATACTTAAAATTAAATACATCAAAATATTTCACTTAGCTCTGAGAAATATATGTGTAAGTATACTATGATGTATACTTACACAATAAATCCTAGATACACATATGCATTGGCCAGTGACCTCCTTTTAGAGAAGTTCTGTTTAGCTGAAGTAACACATTTTCACTTTAAACACTTGTGGCCAAGGTCTTCAGCAGAATAAAATTTTCTAGTACTACATAATTTCTCTAGCAGTACCAGAACGGCTGTTTTGTCTATTCCCATTCCCTTGAGAAAAACTGAACGATAGGTAAGCAAACTCCAAGAGCCAATAAAAGAAAACCACTTATTTCTATTTGTCTTTGCCTTTTCATGAGTCTTTTTTTCTTATTCCACACTGTAAAAACTGAAATTAAGAGAAAACAAGACCTTTTCAACATGTCATATATTATGTTTAGTACAAAAAGATTTTGACAGCGATACTGATGCAACTCCATGTAACTCCTCCACTACTGCCACTGCTGTAGATACAGGAAGCAACTCTTAGCAACCTTTAGGATCAATGATCACAACTTATTCTAGACAATTTACAAAACAAAAAATTATCTGCAAAAATGTTAAGAACTGAAAAAAAACCATGATTTTACCAGACTTGGTAGTTCTTTGGCTGATCTTCAATGATAGCTGTAATATACTTAAGTTCCTCATGGAGATCCTTTCCCAAAGACTGCAAGAGGACTCTCCGGAAATGCCTGTATAAAAAAAGTCAAGCATTAAAACATTGCAACAAGGCTTTCCTAAAATTCACAGAGATCTCCTAATATTCACAGTGAAAAACCTTTGTTTAACTTTCTTAAAAGGAGCGCAAAAAATCAAAATGAGTATCCGGTTCTGTTAAAGGCCATTCAATTATCAAACAGTGGAGAACTGGAATACAACTGGTTACAACAGCACATTATCTAAAAATCACAGCAATCCTGTTTCAAATTAACCTCTGTCTACCCACACTAGTCTTATGACAGAAACTACTTATTTACATGCTTAAAATAATGTGAACTTTCCGATTTTATGCAAGTTAATGGAATAAAGATATACAAAAGGTAATTGTTAGCATTCACAAACTAAAAGACCCTATTCTGAATATCAGAAATCCACTCTTTATTCATTACCTAGCTGAACCTGACAGATCTTCTAAAATGCGCTAATTAATTATCATTTAGCAAGAAACGGCAGTTATCATGCTGTTACGCGTCTTCCTGAAGTCAGTTAAGGGCGCTGACAGCATTTTGTTGTTCTTTTTGTGGCTAATCCTGATCTTGATTGGTAATATCCTCAAAGCCAAACGAGTGAAAATAGCTGGAGACAAAATGAGACACGGAAAAGACTGAACAAAGGCTTTCTTCAGAAGCTGTGAGAGTCTACACTACTCTTCTGTGTAAACTCAGGAAGTCGTGCCTTGATTAGACGAATAAAATTATTAAAGGTGTAAGAGGTCAGCAATCCAATGACGCTCAAAATAATCCCAAGATTATCACTTACCATACTGTGTAGTTTGCGGCATTTAACTCAATGGCATCTGCTGTTAGCTTGAAAGCTCTTTCACTTCTTTCATCCCGCTGCAGAACAGCCCGGAAGTAATCATAGACATCTCGAACTAAACAGACAACAGCATCTTATCCAAGGCATGGCGGTCTGATTAGGGCGTAAGGTTAATCATTTGAAATTACCTCCTATTTTGTGTGCTTTAAATATACCTCTTTAAAATGATAACTACATATTGCTCTGACAGCACTGCTGATTGAAACCTCAAAAGGAAATTAGTATACCAAAAAGTTGCAAAAATATCTTCAAAATACATCATCTGACTAACATCCAAAACAATCAGAAAAGTTCCTTGCTGCTTACTCAGACTAATTCCCCAGATCCAGTGGCTTCATACATCTCTCTTCCACTTGTGAGCTAGAAGTGAACCGGACTGTTTGATGTATTACCTCTTTAAGCCATATGACTTTAAAATAAAACTTGGCAATTAATATTGAGGTGCTGGAGAGTGTTCAAAGAAGGGCAATGAAGCTAGTGAATGGTCTAAAGGACAAATCTCAGGAGAAGAGGCTGAGGGGACTGCAGTTGTTTAGCCTAAAGAAGGCTCGGGGAGACCCTGTCACTCTCTACAACTACTTCAAGGGAGGTTGTACAAGGGTGGGGGTCAGTCTCCAGGTAACCAAGCGACAAGACAAGAGGAAATGGCCTCATGCTGCACCAGGAGAGGTTTAGGTTAGACATTAGGAAAAATTTCTTCACTGAAAGGGTTATAAAGCAGTGGAACAGGCTGCCCAGGGAGGTGGTGGAGCCATGATCCCTGGAAGTATTTAAAAGACACGTAGATCAAGTGCTTAGTGACACGGATTAGTGGTGGGACACGCAGCATTAGGTTAATCATTGGACTCAATCTTAAACGTCTTTTCCAACCAAAACAATTCTATGATTTTATGATTCTATGAACATCTCAGGTTGAAGATTCAACTTCAGAGATGCTTGGTGAAAACATCACACACAACCATCAGTAAACAACAAATCTTAATTTCTTTGCAGTACTACTCTAGAAAATGTTATCCCAAACACGGAGTCTTCCTATAACAATGCTAAGGATATACAAATTTAACCACCTTAAGTTTTCAGTGCAGAAAACATTTAACACTTACATTTTTCGCTGTAGATGATCTGAACAACAGGATTTGGCCCATCATTTTGAGGGACAGGTTCAATATCTGCCCATTCCTTCCTGTCCCTGTAAATACACAATTTTGTCTTTTCGATGCTTCCAAAAAAACACAAAACCACTACACGCACACATCTACATGGAGCAAGACATTCTTGCTCCCAGCAGTCACTATTACTGTCGCTACATTACAGCCTGTAACACAGGCCAGCATACAAACAAGTAAAGGAAGCACCGACATCAAAAACCAACTGTAAAACAATTTCTGAAAGTAGGCAGTCACTCGCCCCCACGCTGTAACTCGGGTTTGTGCGGTACGCCACACCAGCGGCTTTCAGAGNCCAAGCCGCCCTCCGTCTCGCCCCCGCCGCCGCCGCCCTCCTCCTCCAGCTGCAGCTCCGCCACCACCGCCTCCTCCGCCGCCGCCGCCGCCGCCATCTCCCTCACCGCCGCTTCTGGGGATTGGCGGAATCATAGGGGCCGACCCGGCGGTGGCGAAGAGGGGCTAGAGTGGCTGCACGGCTCTCTATCGCCTCCCCCGGCACGGAGAGCAAGGGCTGCGCGGTAGCTAGGGCTNTTTAATCCGCGGCGCTGATATTTAACCCCCACAAGTGTAGTGGGGTTGGGCCAGGCCCCGGGGTTCAGGTGCTTCAGTTTGCTCGCGTGTGTTACGGGGTAGCCCTTACTGGCTATTTGGGTTGCTGCTATCGACTGCTGGGCTATATGCTTGTTTTTCAGTACTCTAAACAGCGATCTAAGACACAAGAAGTGAAGGGATGTGTTTCTCCTGCCAGCAGCAATATATTTCCCATGGGAGCCCACCATGACACATAATACTGTGGTTTGCAGGTGCAAGGCCATGAGGCTAACGGCTCTGGACTGGAACTATGGGAACACAGGGGGAAACGGAGGCTCTGGGAAGTACTGTGACAACACTTGAAATAGAAAGTTACAGAGCTGCAAACGGGAGGTCCCTGGCATCAGTGAAGTTCAGGTGCTGAGGTGCTGCCAGCATGGTGAACTGTGTTTCCTGCCCTGTGAAAAACTCATAAACTGGCACTGTTTTGGAGCTGAACTTTCTGACAGGGTAAGGCTGAGGAATCTCATCTCTCTAAAAGATAGAATTAGATGAGTCTTTGAAAAAGCAAGTTGTAACCAGTGGGTGAAACTGAGGAAGGCTGTAGATCTTTTAAAGTAATGTTGGTCAGTAGGTCAAAGTAGCTGAGCTAAGATAGTCAGTCATTAGGAAAAGTAGCTGATCCAAAGTTACAAGTTCCTAATGCAGGGCATGCTGAGATGCTTTAGAGAGCGGAGGGTTAAAGATAGGCAGAGCATGTCCATAGTAAGGGCGATGAATACATCTGCATCTATACTGTATAGGAGGTGGGAAATCATTCTCTGTGTGGTGGAAAGTCTTTAATTCGGAAGTGTTCAAGTTGAAAGGGCTGTGGGTGTGTCATACGTTTTACAGTGATTTTATGGAAAGAAGAATGGTGTCAGAACAATGGTGAGGGAGTATAAATGCCCATCTGGAAATCAAAACACAAGGTCCAGGTCAAGGCAGAATCAGGCCTGCAGGTGGTTCTTCTGTCACTAAGCTCCTTTGTTGCTTTTAGGAAGTCAGCTTGACTCCTGCGCTTTCCCTGTCTCTCTGCCTTTTTTCTGCCCTGTCAGTTTTAATGGTGCACTTGGGATTTCGCTTGTTTCTGCTGCGATGTCTGTACAGTGACTGGAGTGCATAGTTTGTTTGGCTGCCTCAGGGTATTACAGTAATAAAGACTACAGTAATGTCTTAATGGAGGGAAAAAACCCAGAGCAATCTACTGAAAGGTTGCTTTGGACTATAGAACCATGAATTGAACAGAAAGGAAATGGAGGAAGGTGCACCTAGAGTCCCGCAGTACCTAGGTGAAAGAAAAAGTTATAAAATGCAGAACATTCCAAAAAAAAGAGAGAGAAATAACCAAGGCAGCCCTCACAAAGAAACACGGTATATTATAAATATATCACAGGAAATGTGCACATGTGAACGAGAGAAACCTCAAACGCAGTAAGTACTGTTTTTTTAAGAGAGAGCAGAGACAAAAGCTGTTGTTCCTGACCTGTGGAGAGAAAGGTTGCATTGTGAGTTCGATACCAGCAGCTCTCCATGGGCAGAAGGCACTTGAGACACAGATGTTTAAGAAATCTTCTTTATTAGCTCTGCTGTTTGAGCAACAACTTTCTTTTGCATCATGCTTCCTGCACAACTAACACATAGTGACCTGCCACCGCTGTTGCTTATGTTGGCATCATCTTTACCAGCTATTCAGCGTGGGTGACAGGCCAGATCGTGCAACAGAAGCTTAATTCCTCAGAGTGGCATAGCAGGACAAGAAACAGAAGTGAGCTTCTCTGATGCCAGGCACTGGATGGAGCTGGTCTAAAGAGTATTTTGCTGATGGCATGGGGCAGCCAGCAGGTAGGATAGCTGTCCCACTGACCTCATGACTAGCTCCTGTGGGTCGTTGGAGTCTGTGGATTGCTTCTAGAGGCTTGGGGGATGGTAACTGAAAAAAAGCAAGCGTGCTGCAGGAAGCTGAATTGTGTTATAAACCAGCAGTGTCTTCATGAGAACAACTTAGGAGTCTGCCAACTGAGGAAGCTTAAAAGCTGTAACTGAGTTTCAAAATGGCAGACCAGAACAAAACCCAATGGGATCACAGCAAATCCTTCCCTAAACTGCAGGAGGCTTCTGATCTGTTTCTGACCACTCAATTTAGTTTACTGAACTACACACTCATTGTGGCGTGCTAGCTTCAGTCCTCTCAGCCTCTGGGCACTCAGAAAGCCTTAATCAGGCCTATAAAAGCAGAATTCTGCCTTAGCAGGGATCTGCTTTACAAAATAATAACTCAGAGGTTCCAGCTCCATGCCTTCTGGTGCCAAGTCAGTGGAGATGTTGCAGGTCTAATACCTAACCACACTTCACAGACAGTATTAAAACCCCACCTGAAGTTTCTAATTATAAAAATATGGCTCCAGCAGCTAGGACCTTTGGGGAAAAAGCAACAAATAGGATGAGAGCTGTGACAAAGCTCTGAACAGAGAATCGAAGATAAAGAACTCTGTTGTGTCCCAGCACTGCAGTGTTAGCTACTAGTCTTTGTCTTAGCAGGAACCTGGTAGCTTGGAGGGAAATGGGCGCTCAGTGGTGTAGTATGTGCAGCAAGAGGTGAGTGCTGCTCCAAATAGACTGCAAGGCATTGCTAAGGAGGAAAGAGGGCAGAGCCAGCACGGCAGGGATCATTTAAACTGCAGTAGAGGCCTATATTCATACTGTCTGCTGAGTAGGCATCCCTGTGAGCCTCTCGGGAAGGCTGACAGGCATGACCCGCTGTAGAGTAGGGAGATAAGCTGTGTGCATAACATTTACACAGTTTATATCATTAGTACATTACAATTGATGCACATCGGGTGTTCGCCTTGCCACCTCTGGCATTCGTCCTCCCACTGTTCCCCCAGGTAATTGCATCCCTGGCCTGCAATGATGTCTAGGTTAGAAGCAGCAGATAGGGTGCTTTTGAGTGTTTAAGCACAAGTATGTATGAAGAAGCCTGTCTGTGTCAGATGTGTCCGTGTAGATACAAATCTGTTACGTATGAGATAGATGCATTATAAATACAGACCTGTACGGTTCCTGTGTCTGTATCAGGTAGATAAACACGGGCTCTGCCCTGAGCCACCAGAAGCAGCCTTTCAGAGTAAGCGTATTTCACTACAAATAGCAAATGCCAAAACCTATATAAAGGCGGCCCCACCCTCTGGGGGACGGCTGTCGCAGCTCCGCGCTGGCGCCCCGGCCTGGCTCGCATAGGCGCTTCGGGGTTACCCGGCTCCCGTGACGCATTTCGTTTTTCTGGCAGCTCTCTGGCTTGATGCAGTCGGATCTAAGCCCAACGTCGAGACAGCACCGGCACGGTTGTAAAATGAAATAAAATGAAATAAAATAAAATAAAATAAAATAAAATAAAATAAAATAAAATAAAATAAAATAANACACTGAAAGTTAAAAAAACCCCAAACAACCCGAAACACCCAAAACTGCCTCAAGCCCAACTAGAGAGGGACGGCGGCTGGGAGGCGGGAGCGACTTTCTCGGGGTGAGTACAGCGGCAAGCGCCTGCCCAAAGATGCCCGACCCAGGGGCGGGGAGCAGGGCCGGAGCTGCGGCCCCGCCGGGAACGCGGGACGCGC
>VWZK01010811.1:2460-14036 GCA_013396935.1 Baryphthengus martii | reverse complement strand
TTTTTTTTTTTTGCCATGCACAGGATAAGATTAATATTAAAGATACTGTTCTGCTCCAGGGTGTGCCTTGAGTAAATTTTCACCAGCACAGTTATAGGCAGAATTCAGCCCGTTCCCCTCCTAGCGCCCCTTTTGGCTATCATGCGCGAGACACAGAACATGCAGAGGTTTTATAAAAGATGCTACCTGATTTGAGAAACACTCAACCGGCAGCCCTGCACTTTTGTGCCCACACAAAACCTTCAAAAGCATCTATCCCATGCAGAGCGGAACTCACCCAGCCTGGTTTCATGCGGAGTTTGACTAAAGAGGCTTTTGTCACAGTCGATGGGAAGGGATGAGTTTATGTTACAGTAAAAGCAGAAACAGTCATTTATTTGTCTGGCTGCCAGCGCCGCGGAGTTGGTACTATGGCAGGCAGTACTTTTGGGACCCATCCCTCTTTGTCAGGCTTTGGGACTTTGTGAGTGCAGTTAGTGTGGGGGGAAGGCTGGCAAGTACGTGCACATGGAGACAACACAATTGCATACAACTTCTTTTTGTAGGAAATCGGCTTAAATTATAGGAGGCACATCTCTGAAAGAGATGAATTTTAAAGTAATGACTTATTAAACATTTTTTTCAGTGTATATGTCTGCTTTCTGAGCTTTCAGAATACCTATATTTTTAAACTTTACTCCTCTGTGTTAAGAGATGAAGTCTTCTGTTTCTCCCATCCTATTTTTCATTTTTTTATTTTTTTTTTAAGATGAAGCTGGAATTTCCACCTACTGCTGTTGTCAAGAGTTGGGTTTTTCGCACAGTAACACCCAGCATGCAGCAAAATAGTAGGGCTCTGAGAAAGCTAAAAAAAGCATCGGGAAAGGGGAAGAGTTATTTGAGGAGAGGCAGATCAGCACAGATTACAGAGGAAGGGCACTTTGTTAAATTTAAATGTTTTAGTATATGGAGAGAGTTTGTGTGTGTGCTGTGTGGTTATTTTTTTTCTATGCATTGAGCTACATATACTAGGGAACAGACATCCCAGAAGACTGTTGTATATTTAAGTCCTAAGGCGAGAGAGCTGTGTGCCTCTTCCAGGAGCATTTTCAGGGCTTTTCTAGGGAAGGAAAGTCTTTTATTGCCTACCTGTTTATGACTCTGCTGGAAAACATCACTGTCTGCTGTCTGAAACTCAGGAAGATGGCTGCCCTTCCCACACAGGTCTGACCTAGACCTGTCAGTGTCTCTCTGCGCTAACTGCAAGGATGAAAGATGTGTGACTTAGAGAGGATGTCCGAGTCCAGTATGATCAGAGGGAGAGTAGATGCCTGGAGAGTAGATGCACATGAGAGTGCTGCTTTGTGCAGGCTGCTTTTTGGACACCTGGCTCAAAGTGTGGTTCTGACATGTACCGATTGCTATGGGTAGACATCAAGCTAACCGCTGAGCTTGAGGAGCGGTCTTTATTGATGCTATATGTTTTTTCAGCAGTAGTCAGTGTGAAGAGGAGTAAGAATGGAGTGAGAAAGCCCTGCAGCAAAGCCCGAAGACTTTAAACAAGCTGGCCTTCCTGCTGTCTAGCTCTAACTGCTCTGGCAGACCTGGCAGCGCAGCATGATCAAGATGAGGAGGAAGAAACTGTGGGCATCTTGCTTCTGCTTTGCAGCTGCCTTTTTCCTTATGGTGACACTTCAGGTACAGGGGCAAGGAGGGGTGTGGTGTGCATGAGATTGAAGTATGACACAATTGTGACAGATGAGAAAGAATATTGACAGTGACAGACATTTTCCGTACAAGTATCTGCTTTAAGAGGAGTGTTCAAAGAAGCTTGTGAGCAGCGTTGGCCTGGCGGTAATAGCTGACTCCAGAAATGACATAACACAGAGAACGCCTTTCTTGCTTAGCTCCTTGGCTCCTGGAATTTTCTCAGGAGTGGTGTACCATAGCATGCCATGTTGCTTTGTCTCCATTCAGCATCACCTGCTCTGTTTGTGTGTTTGAACTCGTTGGCTGGGAGGCAAGGCTGGACCCATTTTATACTAATGTGGCAGACAGACCAGGGAAATCTGAGCGTATCAGTAAGTGGTGATGGAAATCTGTCCATTGGAGGTAATCACTGATGCTCAATGGCCATTTTGTGTTCTGTTATCCTGAACAAGGCATCCAAAGGTGATATGACTGCCCTATCATAGGAATAATGATAGCAAGTCTTTAGGACCTATACTGGGATAATTTGACTCCACTGCACCTCCATAGCTAAGCAAGTTTGGAGCTGGTTAGAGCTTTCCTTTGTCTAGGTGGTATTTTTACCTGGGAGTGTTCACTGGACAGTGATAGTTTGTGCCCTGGTGCCAGGACTGCTGTAGCACACGAGCTGTTGGTATAGTTGGGATGTATTAACCCCCAGGAGTTCAGAGAGAGCTACTAGAAATTCTGTGCAAATACAGAGACTCCGTGAGTTCTGCCAGGACAAAATTTGGAAGCAAAGAAGGAGCATGTTCCTGGATAAACCTGTGCATGAGGTAGTTATTAATTTCAGTTATATTGCTGCAGTTAATGTCTTGTCAAACTACTAGACTTCTGAATCTTTTCCCCAGCTAGTATCTTGTCGACTCACCAAAGTGGGAGCGATTTCTGTGTTTTTCTGTACAGCTGCACTTTGTACATCCTCCTGTGCATGCTGTCCCACTATCCCATGTTGCACGGAATCGTATGTAGTTTAGCTACAGTCAGTGTATTTTGCTACACAATGAGAGTGAATGACACAGCAAACAGCAAAATGAATGCATGCAGTAAAGCTGTCAGGAAAGGTAAATGTTTTCAAACAACTTAATATGAACAGCACTCTCCCACTTTCCAGTATTCTCCATCAGAGCCATCTGACAAGTAGAAGTGTTGTGGAGAAAGCTGTCTGGTGGACTCAAGTTCTTCCATTATTCTTGCAGCTGCTCCTGGGGTGGTATTATGCACTCGCTGTGAAGGTGCATGCACAAAAAGCTGTTTGCGTGGTAGCAGGAAGATCTTTACCCCACTGAAGCTAAGAGCAGGAACTATGTATCCTGTGGCAATGCCTGCTGGCACCATTTCTGTCACTTCACTCAATAGAATTGTCTGCCCTCGGACACTTCTATAGCAGGTGCTACCTGTAGAAAAGACTGGTGACTTCATGGACACCAGAACCCCCCCAGATTTTCTGGAGACTTTTGTCTCATAGATGATTGTGAGCAGTGTTAGAGGTTTCTCTGATGGTGGAGTTTTTGAGGTTCTTTACAGGGTTTCAGATCTGCCAATAATGGTTCATACTGGTAGGTCTTTCACTTCTCTGAATATAGGTGGTCTTTTTCTCCTCTACCTATCCATGCACTTGTAGTTATATTGTCTTTAAGACCTTTCTGCTTGTGGTTTATTCAGTATTATTAATTTAAAGATTAATAGGCTTGAGTACAGGCAGTCACACAGAATCATGAAAACTTCCTGCTGTTTTTTGACAGCTCATTTCCAGAAGAAACCTGGCTGCTGAAGGATTGTTCTCCGTTTTGTGCTTTTTCTAGGGAGAAAGCAGAAGTTGTTAAATCACATGTGATGTGGCCATATCTCAATAGAGAAATGTATTTCCTGTCTCCTCCTTATACATTCAAATTAAAGCTTTTGCTGTTTTGACATAAGATCACCTGAGCAGTGGCTGCCGTCAGTGAAATGCATCCGCTTTGACTGATAGAAACTTCATGTGCAAACTGAATGCTTAATACTTAAACTCTTAATTTGTCAAGCAGATGTTGTGGCTAATGACAGTGATGCCCTGTGATATATATGTTTATTTCCCTGAAGGTTATAACTGAACTGAGCAATTCAGAGAATAAGGTGGCAGTAATCTCCAGTTTACACAGTGGCCCATTAAAGCCTGTGGAGAAGTACACTTTTCAATTCAAGAAGCAGGAACTTCACAGCAGCTTCCGAACAGCGTCTAATATAAATCACTATCCCATCCTGCTCTGGTGGTCTCCCCTGATTGGAGAGACAGGGAGATTGGGTCAGTGTGGAGAGGATGTTTGCTTCTTCACTGTCAACAAGAACTACCAGCACAATCAGATGACAAGAGCCTTTCTGTTTTATGGTAAGGATCTGTTTCTTTTTGAAGGAGGAACTTTCCCTCCTGCCCAGTTATTTTCCTTTAGAGATGAAATATTCTGGGTGACAGTCCTGAGAGCAGGAAGCTTAACGCAGCTCCTTGTACTAAACTTTGCCTGATACTGATCCAGAGATGCATGTTCTCCGTAAAAATACTTTGAAAAGTAACTGTGCATGTCTGTGGTATGAATGTTGCCTTGTCTCATGTGGCTTTCCAATCGCATGCTCCCTGTTCATGGGAGAAAAGATAATGTCTCGTAGTTGCCAAGTAATGAAAAGACAATCTCAGATCAAGACGTATTTTTCCAGTCTTCTGGCTTGTCACTCTTAGCAGAGGTTCTGCAAGGCTTTGGTTGCACTTGTGCGAGTCTTTTGTCTTAAAATAATACCCTCACTGGTAGCTGTGCAACTCCCCTGCTTCATGTGCCAAGAGGTTGGTAGCAGACTGTATACGGGAAGTAGTGAAAGAAACCCATTGATTCTGCCCAGGGAGCAGCAACTAGTGCAGCTGTCTGAGCTGCTTCGCCTCTGCTGTCTCAGAAACTTCCCACTGTATGTACTGTAATGTAATTTAGTCTACAAAACACAAAAAATGCAATTTTAAAAAGTAGGCCTTATTCTGTTATTTTTGTTCTTTTTTTCCCCGCACAGTTGCTTTTCAGAGAAAAAGTGAACTTAGAAAAATAAAGCCCAATGCTTTTCTGTAACTGGTTGGTTCTGCTCCTTTGTCTGGAAACAAAACAAAATAAAACAGAGTCCTGAATTTCATTCACTCCGTCAGGATGCAGATGAACTGGAAATACAGCAAAGAGGGGCCTTTTAGCTTGGTTGTTAACAGTGAACCAAAAACTTCTCGTCACTAACTTTTTCAGAGCTCCAAGTAGGTCAGCTTTTTCGGTTCATAATACAGTGGTCAAGCATGAAACTGAAGGAATAACAGCAAAGGAAAGGGAAGCTGACCTAATTAAAGACAAGGAAAGCTGTGTTTGCATCACATGAAAGCTATAAAATTTGGTTGTTTTGGTCTCTGTTAGTAATTCAGTTTGTCTGCTTCAGTGTCAAAAGGACTATTACTATTCATTGTCATCTTGTAGACATCGTGTACTTAGTTATTTTTAAAGGACTGTTTCTAACAGGGAGAAGACTCTACTTGCAGTGCTTTTTCTTTTTTCTAGTGATGTTGGTATGAACTGTGTAAAGGCAAGTGTCAAAATATGCAAAAAATGTACTTATTTTTAAACCACAATAAATAGGCTCTGAGTAGTAAAACCTGCAGAAGATGAACAAAAGTGGTATGGATACACACACACACAGTGACCTTGGGCAGATTTTGGTGTTCCATAATTTCCCTCTAAATAACCTGCTCAGTGAAAACTTGAGCATCTGCATTTCCATGCTAAGGTTGGATTAGGACATGGTTTCAACTTCCAAAGAAACTCCATTAATTTTCCCCTAGTATTTTGTCAGTGAGCATCTGTCTTTCTTTTCTTCATTTTGACACATATCTTTGCCATTTCCTAATTAACAGTTTGGAAGTTGAAATTGCTTGCAGTTGTAGTCTTGTGCATTCTTTATCCCTTCATAAGCTCCTTTATTCCCTTCACCTCACAGGGTAGGGAACATGCTAATTTTATCTTCCCTCTAATCCTTAGAAGCTTTTTGTCTTCTTGCTGGACTGAGATTGATTTTATATTACAATCAGTCATTTTGGTGAGCTCTGATCTATAGTGCATTTTTCTTTACGTTTCTTTTTGCCAAATTCTCTCCTTGTTTACATGTTGCATTTCTGTCTCTCTCTCATTTCTGTTCTTGTCTTATTCTTTCCTGTGTTTTCCTTCCATGCAGTACTAACTTAAAGAGGGAGCACACTTGTGAGAGACAGAGCTAAAGGACTATGGCTTCAATCCACAGCATTTCATTATTGTCTGTATGCATTGCTGCTTCACTTCTGAGCATCACTGAGCGAAAAATGACTTAGGGGACTGGATCATCTCTCTTCTGAGGAAAGACTGAAAGACCTGGGTCTGTTTAGTTTGGAGAAGACGGAGAGGGAACCAATGTTTATAAATATTTATGTTTATACATATTTAAAAGGCAGGTGTCAAGAGGATGGGGCCTGTCTCTTTTCAGCAGTGTCCAGCGGCAGGACAGGGGGCAATGGTCACAGACTGGAACACTGGAAGTTCCATCTATAACATAGGGAGATACTTTACTGTTAGGGTTATGGAACACTGGAACAGGCTGCCCAGAGAGGTTGTGGAGTCTCCTTCTCTGCAGGCTTTCAGAGCCCACCTGGATGCATTCCCGTGCAGCCTTCTCTAGCTGAACCTGCTTTAGCAGGAGTGTTGGACTAGATGGTCTCCAGAGGTCCCCTCCAATCTCGCCCATTCTGTGACTTCAGTACATTAAAATATACGATTTCTAGTGAGCCTTTGAAATGAGAGGCTTTTAAACTAATATGAGCTGAAAATTCTGATACTAGCTGCCGATCACCATTCCTAAGATTCTGCTGCTGCCAAATACATTTTTATTTGTCATAACACTCTTCTGTCTTTATGTTAATTGCTCTCTCTGCAATGTTGCTTTATATGTCAAAAATGTAATGGTTATAGGGCTGCTATTAAAGTGAAAATAGACTTCTGTGTCATTGTAGTTAGTATTGCACGATAGACAGGGACAGACTAAACAATGTTTGCTTTTGTCTAGGTACTGACTTCAGTATAGACAGCCTACCCCTTCCTCGTAAAGACTATCATGATTGGGCCCTTCTCCATGAAGAGTCGCCAAAAAACAACTACAAACTCTTCCACGAACCAACCATCAGCTTATTCAACCACACTGCAACTTTTAGCCGCCATTCTCACCTACCACTGACCACTCAGTACCTTGAGGGTGTAGAGGTCCTGAAGTCATTGAAGTACATGATCCCACTGCAGATGAAAAACAGCCTGAGGAAGAGGCTTGCTCCACTTGTATATGTGCAGTCTGACTGCAACCCTCCTTCTGATCGGGACAGCTATGTGCGTGAGTTGATGTGCCATATTGAAGTAGACTCTTACGGGGAATGTCTACGTAACAGAGACCTTCCTCAGCATCTCAGAAATCCAACTGCCATGGATGATGGGAACTTCTATAAAATACTGGCACAGTACAAGTTCATTCTTGCTTTTGAGAATGCTATCTGTGAAGATTACATCACTGAAAAACTCTGGCGGCCACTGAAGTTGGGAGTAGTACCAGTGTATTTTGGGTCTCCCAGCATTGTAGACTGGCTTCCCAGTAACAGGAGTGCAATCCTAGTATCAAGTTTTTCACACCCTCGGGAGCTGGCCCACTACATTAAATCACTTGATACAGATGATCGAGAATATGAGTCCTACCTACAATGGAAATTGAAAGGGGACATTTCTAACTCAAGGCTGCTGACAGCGTTGAAGGAACGCAAGTGGGGAGTGCAGGACATCACCCAGGACAATTACATTGACACCTTTGAGTGCATGGTGTGTAACAGAGTGTGGGGAAACATCAGAAGGAAAGAAAAGGTACATGTGACTTTTTTCTTGTGTTTTGTTTAAAATAGCCTTAGGCTCAGATTTATCCCAGAAAGCTTGGTTACCAGATTTATGGGCAGCCTACAACCACTGGTGTTGCAATGCCCTTGGATTGTGTATCCTCATGCCAAAAGATGTTGGCAGAAGGTGTGGGTGCTTGGCCGGAGCACGTGTTCCTCACGCTGCTGCAGTGCTTGAGCTTGTAGTCATTGACAATTGAGCTGGTGGTCATTTCAGCAGAAGGCTTGAATTGTTCACGGAGGAGTTTTTTATCAGGCTACAGGAAGTAGCCTAAGAGATTATGGGAACTCTGTCCTTGGGGATGAGACTCAACTCAATGTTGCTTTAGGCAATTAGATATTAGACCTGTTTGGAAGAGGGAACTGGACTATATGATGAGTGAATGTCCCTCCTGACTTAAGTGCTCTATGACTGTCTGGGTGTGCATATGTGTTGGGTACATTGAAACCTCTAGTGACAGCATGCCATTGTCTGTGGCCACATTTGGTGACTAAACATTGAGACATTATTGTTTAAGCTAGGTTGTGTGTTTGTGAGAAGAGTTGGACCTGTTCCTCCCAGTCTAATCTTCTTTAAATTAAATTTATCAAGACCAGCTGGAAATGGCTGTCTTATCAGGAAGCTCAGCACTGAAGGCCAAACAGTCTTGCAAGAGTGCCAGCCATAACACTGGAAGGCCATTTCAAAGGCACCATAGAATCATAGAATCACTATGGTTGGAAAGGACCTCCAGGATCATCTAGTCCAAGCTTCATCCCGGCATTCCTAACCGCTAGACCGTAACCTCAAGTGCTATNCCTGTAGCACTGCCGGGGGTTGTTGTGACCAAAGTGCATGATCCAGCACTTGGCCTTGTTAAACCTCATACAATTGACCTCAGCCCATTGCTCCAGCCTGTCCAAATCCCTCTGCAGAGCCTTCCTACCCTCAAGCAGATTGACACTCCCGCTGAGTTCCGTGTCATCTGCAAATTTACTGAGGGTGCATTTGATCCCTTCATCTGGGTCTTTGATAAACATATTAAACAAGACTGGTCCCAAAACTGTGCCCAGAGGGACACCACTTGTGACTGGCCACCAACTGGATTTAGCCATGAGCTGTTCAGTCTCCTGAGGCTACCTGTGTTGGCTTTGGCTGGTATAAACAGAACTTTACTTGAAATTAAACTGAAGCTAAAAACTCTCACGACATGTATATATCAGTTGGTGAATGCTCATTTTAACTGCCACATTTCTTTAAGATTTCCATGTTTATGTACCGAGAGTCTGCAGCCATTTTTTTAAACTCTCCATGAGCTCAGTTACCAGCATGAATCAAAAAACCCTCACTTTTTGTTTCCAGTAATGGAACTGGCCAATGGCTTTAGTATCCTATAGTGATTCTACATCCATTAGGCTTTATTTTAGCTGGTCACACTATATGGTCAGCCAGTAGAAAGCAGATGAAAAAAAAAAAGCATTTGAAGTTATTAAGGTGATCTGAAGTGATGAGGAATGAAAACTGGTAAGCATTACATTTAAGTAGGCTTTCCTGTTTCAGTCTGGTGCAAATCTGGACAGCTGTCCTCTCTTTGAGTTAGGAATACAACTGTGAGAAGGCACAGAACAGTTTAGATGTAGATATTCCATCCCCGTTCTTTTGTGGCTCTAGTCAAGGACATTATGAAGACCAGTTTGCTCTCCCGGTCAGATTCATGGGTTGTTTCTTCTCCTTCAAAAAAATCTCATTAAGTATGTGTGTGTTTAAGATGGAAACAGAATATAATGATGAAAAGAGAACTCGTTGCCTTAGAATTTCAGTTTGGCTGGGCTAGTGCTGCTCATTTACAGGCAGACCTGATCCAAGACTCGGGCTCTTGTCAGTGTGACTGGCCTTGTCCTGGACAATTTGGGAAGAGTTTCTCCTCTGGCATCCAGAGGGAAATGGTTAGAGCCTGTCCTGGGGAGGAAAATGTAGCTAACACGCTTTAACAGTTTACTAATGGCATCACACTTTTCTTCTCTATCTTCTAGGGTCTCTGAATAACCCCTTTTGTTTCTCTCTGTTGCCAGGGATGGCTGCCCCAGAGGTGGAAGGCTCAGGTTAACCATCTCAGCTGCCCCAAACCTGAAGCGTTCTGGTTCTCATCTTCAAATCCTGGCTGGACTTCTCTCCAAGAGATGTGGATACCAAGCTTTGAGCAATCCAAGAAAGAAGCGTGGGTGCTGAGGCACCTAGTGGAGAGAAACAGGAATTTTACAACTCAAGAATTTTGGATGCTTGTATTCAAAGAATAAACACAATGACCTGTGAAAAACAGAGTGAGCTCCTCAGAGGACTCTGTGGAATTTTCTTTTGTAGATGATCTTGTCATATGTAGGATTGGTAGCCACAAGAAGTAGACTTATAAGCCTGAATTTAGTGTACTCAGTGCTCAAGGAATACTGAGGAGTGCTGTGTTTAGAATAGAATCACCTTGCCAGGTGATATGTATACATATAAATATAAATCATTCTAAATATAAATAAATTGTCATTAGTTCAGACCCAGCTGGGAGCTGAACACCATGTGGCCATTTGCTTGCCCCATCCCACTTCCTCTCTCCTCAGTGGGACAGGAAGGAGAATGGGGAGAGAAAGGCAAAACCATGTTGGATGAGAGAAGGACAATGTTTTAGAACAAGAGAAGAGAAGAAACAACAAAAATAACAAAAACATATAGAAAGTGAGTGATTAAAAACCGCACAGCCCAACCTGAGCTGCACCAGTGGTGCTGTGTCAGAGACCTGGAGCTTGGCTGGCCTGCCCTCTGCTCTTATGTAGTGGTCATGACATCAGTATGGTATGAGATATCCCACTGGCTGGTTTGATTGTCTATCCTGGCTGTGCCCCTCCCCCCAGCTTCCAGTGAAAATTAACCCTGTCCTAGCCAAATGCAGGACATTATCCTACATTATTCTACACTATTGATGTTATGCCCAGAGTTATTCAACAATTAATATCATGCAATTTAATTCACAAGTTGTTCTCACTGAAAAATTAAGTCCCCCAGCAGTACACATTGGACTTCTCCATCCTCCCGTGTCACCCACCAGGTGCACCCAGGTGCTTGAGCAAAAGCAGTCCCATGGATGGGCTTGCCTTTGCCTGAAGAGTAGCCCTGCGGAGAAGGACTTGGGGTTGCTGGTTGATGAAGTGCTTAACATGAGCCGGCAATGTGCACTGACAACCCAAAAAGCCAACTGTATCCTGGGTTGCATCAAAAGACATGTGGCCAGCAGGTCAAGGGAGGTGGGCCCAGGTGAACCTCATGAGGTTCAACAAGACGAAGTGCAGGGTCCTGCACCTGGGTCAGAGCAATCCACATCATCAATACAGGCTGAAGGATGAGGTGATAGAAAGCAGTCCCGTGCAAAAAGGACTTGGGTGTGCTGGTGGATGAGAAGCTGGACATGAGCAGACAGTGTGCTCTGGCAGCCCAGAAGGCCAGTCGCATCCTGGGCTACATCAAAAGAAGTGTGGTCGGCATATCGAGAGAGATTATTCTGCTCCTCTACTCTGTTCTAGTAAGACTTCACTTGGAGTACTGTGCCCAGCTTTGGAGCCCTCAGTACAAGAAGGACATGGACCTGAGAGAACGAGTCCAGAGGAGGGCCACCAAAATGATCAGCGGCTTGCAACACCTCTCCTAGAAGGACAGGCTGAGGGAGCTGGGATTGTTCAGCTTGGAGAAGAGAAAGCTCCGGGGAGACCTAATGGCGACCTTCCAGTACCTGAAGGGGGCTTACGGGAAGGCTGGAGAGGGACTCTTTACAAAGGCCCATAGTGACAGGCTGAGGGGCAATGGTTTTAAACTAGAGAAGGGCAGATTTAGATGGATGTTAGGAACAAGTTCTTTACCATGAGGGTAGTGGAA
>VWZK01010810.1:265479-293836 GCA_013396935.1 Baryphthengus martii | reverse complement strand
GGGACACAGATGTTATCGCTGTGACTCTTTGCTAGCAACGCCAGGCTCTGGCACTCTCTGCAGCCAGAGACCTGGATGGCCGCGTGCTTCTGTGGGAGCTGGGTCTGGGGGGTTCCCACACTAGTCCCAGCGCTCGCTGCCTTCCGCCGGGTACAGACCGTGCCTGACTCACAGGCCAGCTCTGTCGGTGCCGACAGCAAGAAGGCCGCTGGTTCGCTCCTCGCCGACTGAGCTGCGCTTTTGGTTTCACCACCTTTGAATCTCCTGCGGTTCCCCCGCTAACGTCCCCAGCCACGTCACCCTCTTTGCTTTCTCCACGTGAGAGCTGGCGGCTCTTGCCGGGTCTCACCGATCTTTCTTGGGTTTCCCTGGCTCTGGGAACCCCCCTGTCTGCCCCAATCCAGCACTCCACTATGAAACACTCACAGTTTGGGCTTTTGCAGAGCCCCAGCAAGGTAGCTGTTCTCCACCGACAGGATTTGCAAAGACTCGCTGTGTTAGGTGCTACCAATACCTCTGCATGCAAAGCATCTCTCAAACCAGGAGAGTTTAGGAATAAAACTCACAGGTTTCTACTACTAGGATTAACTTTTGTCACCAGGCCGATAGAAATCCTGGGGGGGGGGGGAACTCACAAAAAAAGGAAANNNNGGGGGGGGAAATCACTAAAGCAGGTAAATTGGGAGTATCTTGCCTTTGGAGTGGAACTACTTCCTTCACTTAGGTTCCTGCAGAGCTTTCTGTCCACAGACACCATTTAGAGCCCTTTTGTTCATTGAATCCTAACGTATTAACACCAAATAGCTAAAATATGCATCTATCCCCTTTAAACAGTTAATCTATTTAATAACCGTATGTCTATACTCTGTGTACTCACAGCACCCGATACTATCAGAAAAATAAAAGCTCTTGTGTAGAGAACAGCAGTGAATTTAAACATTACAGATATTTTTTTTTTCATTTTGGAAAACAAGAACCCAAATAATCCTCTCAACATTGTCCAGAAAGAGTAACACCACACCTGCCAACACAGTTCAAGCACCACATAAGATTTTGCTTTGTTAGGCAAAAGTATAAAAAGATTCCGCTCCAGGACAATCAATCCAGAATGGACTCTGCATATAGATGGGTTGCTAAGTTACTAAGATGGCGTGTATACTAAAAATGTTTAGACAATATTTTCCTCTTTGATGCAGTAATAATTCTGGCTATGACAAGAAATAAATAAATAAATGATCAGACAAGTTGCTGAAACAGATGCCAAAGATTTTATACAAGGAATGTCATGGCTGCTTTCTCTTTGTGCATTAACATGGTAGTAAAGCTACATGCAGAAACAGCACACAGGGCACAGCCTACAAACCAAGAACACGTTGCTCACCCCTTGAAAAAAAGTAAAAATACTGTGAAGCACAGAAATACACTGGATGTGCAGAGAAGAATGTCTTTTAAGAGAGGTTTTCTATCTACTCATACCCTCCCTCGGGCAACTGTCAGTTTATGGTGGTCCCCAGTAAACTCAGCCAGTGTCAAAGGTGTCCTGGAACATCTTCTAAGCCTACACCCACGTGTAGGCTGGATGGAGTTGCGAGGGGCAATCACTTTGTGAGTGTGTTCTTTCAGAGACAAAATGAGAACTGCTTGTTACAAGGAAAAGAGTCAGTACGCTTGTTCGGCGGATAAACTCTTTTATAGCGGTTAATTTAATAATACAGTCCTAAACCAGGGTGTTGGGCACTCATCTACACAAGAGCACATTTAATACCTGGGGAAAAAAAACCAAAACACCACAGTTCCAGGACATTGCATCAAACTCCAGCCACTCCAAGAGGAGACAACTCTCATATGGTAGGAGAATTCTTGTCTATGCAAGACAAGAAGGGAGAATTTTAGGCAGCTTAATCCACAATGGTCTCCTTATAACTGGAACCACAACTCCACAGTACAAGACAGTATTAGTTAGGTTAAGTGGTGCTTTTGATAATAAAAATCAGTGAATTCATTTGCAGTCCTTCAATAAAAGGATGAAGTCCAGTGAGTGCCAGTTGCTAGGAGCAAAGAAGAAAGGTTCCCATTTTCCGGGTGTATTTTTAAATTCATATTATTAGAAAAAGAGATAAGTCAAATCTGTGCAGTTTCTATGCAAACCATGCCTGAGAAGACAGGCTCCAGAGATTCCAGGATCACTTAAAAAGCAGGGCGGGGCGGGGGGAATAAAAGCCATCACAACCCAAACTTCGTATTTCAGAATCGCCTACACAACTTGTTCTCTTGTTCTGCTCTGGATAAAACTGAACTGTAACAAGGTGGCAGAGAACCTTGAAGAAAACCTGAGTACATGAGAACATCGTCAGGGAGAGCAAGACCCTGCTACCTTTTGATCTGGTACTGAAGTTGAAATGGCAAAATCAGAGTGCTTTGCCTTGTGACATATGATTTGCTTTACCTTTCAGAGCTCTATTGATTTCTCTCTAGCAGGAGGTCTACTTCAACTTGATACCTCTTGCACTGCAAGACCACTGCTCATATTGCAGTTCAAACCAACTTGCTAATGAATCCGGGGTTTAATCTTCTATGGCCAGAAGCACAGCATCTCCAGTTGTAGGGCTGGTTGAATTACCGGGTGTAATTCATACATCAACACTGGAGATTTCCTGGCGGCACAGAATCCAAACCTTCCTCGCAGCAGGACGCTGTGATCAGCAAGATGTTCCAAAAGAAGAATCAGAAGGCTGTTAAGTCTGATTCAATATAGTAAGGAACACCACCATCCATCATTTGAACTAGGAATACTCAAAACTTCATTAGCCAACTGTATTCTTAATATACTAAAATATACATAGATAGATATATATAGATATATATACATTTTTTTTTTTAACTGGAATAAAATATGCTGGATTTTGGTTTGCCCGTTTACAAGGGAGCTCCCTCCCTTCCCCAATTAATTTGAATTAAAATCTAGAGGCTGAAAGTAAGCTCATTCCCAGTGTTCCACGATGGATATAACATGAGAGGAGGCCAGAAACTGGAAACATGCACTCTGGCTGCAACAGGTTAAGAGGTGAAAGGGAGACCAGATATTTTCATTTGTAACCCTGAGAACATAAGGAATTGCAAAGATCTGGAGAAGAGCCTGGGGTTAAAGGTCACCAGGCTTTTTATTGCAGTTAAAGCAAACTCGGACTGGGTGATCCCATCCACGAGAGGGAACTGCTCTGCGGTCATGTGAGCATTCGTCACAGAATCCCTGGCCACAGGCTCGACAGTGGTGTTTGGAGAGTTTGATACTGAATTCCTTCCGGCAGTTGTGGCAATGCAGGATTTCATTGTCTGGTACCCAGTATGCAGGTCGGGCAGCATCTTTTACCAGACCTGTGGAGGAAGGGAGGTGGGGAGATGAGAAAGAGGGAGAAGAAAATAATTTGTGAAGATGTCACAATGTACTCCAGTGGAAGTACTCACACACTGCAAGTCACACCACTGCCATTAAGGGGAAGTGACCTACTGACAGAGCAAGTTCAGTACAACAGGCAGCCACGTGGGCCATTCTGCCTCTCCTCAAAGGACAGATTCTTTCCCTTTCAATGGTGGCATCTTCCCTTATTCTGACTCTTCCAGAAGCGAGACATTTGTTTTTCCCTACCTTCAGTTTCAGTTGTGGTCAAGAAACCACAGTCACCAAACCTAATGTTCAGAAACGCATGTACTGTCTGAACTGAGAAAGGGATTTATTCTGCCTTTCGCCGAGTCGGACAATAAACACCCACCAGGGTGACGGCAGGACGTGCTGTAGGCAAAGCAGTGGAAGGATGATCTGCGCAATGAGTAGGAAGTCACGTCCAACAACAGAAGATTCAAACGCACAGTTGTTTGCTCACATACCCACCACGTGAAAGAGCAGCAAACGTTCACTGTACTACGCTCGCCATTAAAGAGCACATTACTAATTGCTTCCCCATTGTTACCAACCTGGACAGCTTCAGATTCTCAGCCCTGCCTTGTAGAAGTACCAAGTGCCAGTAGTATCCATGAACACACTTAAAAGGCACTAAGCATCTCTGGAAGAAAACCACACCTGATAAAATGCTTCCTAAGTGGCCAGTCTTTAGGGAACTCCAGCTGGCAGGTCACTGCAGTGATGCATCAGGGGAACCTGAATTATTCATAGCTTGGTGCACACAGATTTGCACAACAGGGTGAAAAGAGAAGGTATGAACTGCAGAAACAACGTGCTGAAAACCAAGAGGAAACATCAAGAGAGGTGCAGGGGGTGCAATAGAACTCTCAACCAAAAGTAGTATCATACTGGAGGTGCCAGCCTGTCACACAAACTCTTGAAGTTTAACCAGAAGTTTTGTTCTGTGGAAACAAAAATGCCTTCAGAAAACAAAACAAAAAATCCATCAGAAAAGAACTCACCTAAGGGAATGTCCATGGCCGTCACCACTGCTCCAAGAGTGTTCTGCACAGCTTCCCCCACCTTCCTGGCAATAAGTGTGCCCCCTTCCTCATCTGAAGGCAGCTCAGCCACATCTGCATGATACAAGAGTAAAGGGCTAAGGCCAGAAATTGTGCTGGAAACTTTCAGTTAATTTACATCAGCAAAAAATAGCAGCAAACCCAAAATGCACCTTGGAGCCTCTCCTCATCCCTTTAGCTCCCACATGCCCGACCTGGGATTGCAGTTTTCACTGAAACAGCAGCAGCCCTGCTCTGATGCTCTAGCTCCACACCATTAGGTGGGTGCCAGAAAAACAAAGGAAAGATCCAACTAGAAAATAGTTTCGTCAGGGGGTCAGATTTCTGGCAGCTCTTTGCAAGGGCCATCTTTCTGCCAAAAGACAATGAGCTCTCGAGCTCCTCTACCAACAGCTCTGTGCCAAAGCCCAGCCTGAACAGCACCGTCTACACCCAATGGGAACAGTTGTGATCCAAAAGCCGGGGCCAAAAACTTCAGACTAACTACCGCCCAGGGATAATTCTGTCACAGTCAACTCAGAATTACCTAACTGGATGCCCCTGTTTTCATAGCAGTTGTCACACACGCGCACTGGTGCTGGTCCCCAGCCTCGCTCAGGCACTGGACGGGTCTTGGAAGAACAGCCATCACAGAAGCCCTCTCCACAGGCCCGGCAGTGATGTTTAGTGTCGTTATCTTTAAAAGGCGTGTTGCACTTATTACAATTCTAATCAGAACAACACAGAAAGAAGAACTGTTAGTTTGATCTTCCTTAATAGAAAAAAAGAGAGGGCAGAATCCCTGGATGGCAAGACTCAAACTGAAATTGTAAAATTACAGTTACACCCAAGACCTGGGTGCTATCAGCCCCTTGGGAAGTGATTCAGACAGAAGTACAGTGGTTAAGCCAATAGATTGCTGTAATTTGTTCATTCACCATCACAACTAATCACAGCCACATCATGCAGGGCTGAATGGTGGGTATTTGATCTTGGAGGGGGATAAGAATTCAGAAGGCAGTTTCCATTGAAGTATCATCTGTTTCCTGCAAGACACAGGGAATCCTTTCCTAGCTGAGATGTTGGGGACAGCTTTTTGCATCTGGTATGAAAGCAGACAGAGTATAATCTCTGCACCTATAAAAATAGTACTATCAACTGCAGTAGCCAGATTTAACATGTGGATTCTTTGCTTTGAAGAGCAAGTTCACACAAGCCAGGATTTTCCATGGTACTGCTGGGAGAGGCGCTCACACAAAGCAGGGAGAAACAGTCTCCTTAGCAGGGCTGGGCTGAGTCTCTGTTCATACTTTTTCTGACCAAGTCAAGAATAAGAAAAACTGAAAGTATTTCACTTTTTCCTCAAAACTGAAAAAGAAGGGCTTGCTGCAATCGAACAAGTAGCATCTGGAATCTGTAAAATACTATATTACTTAAAAAGTGAGGAAAAGAAATTTTAGCTATGCAAAGGTTTTCTATGTAGCAGCTGCTATTTACCAGGATCTGAGAGTTGGGTCTCCAGTAAGCTGGGGCAATCTGGTCTGTCAGCCAAGAGGTCACAGCTTTTGTGGGTCCCAGGCTAAGTTCAGATACTGATTGTGCCATGAAATTCATCCCATCCAATAAACGCTGAGCTGCATTGTTGTTGTCTTTCAGAAATCCGTCAGTCTGGAATGAAGTGGATATTCATTTGAGAATAAAAACAAGGAAAGTAATTTTTTTTTTTTAGATGCACATGGCTCTGCAACCTACTACTCCTGTTAAACTGGAGGGCAAGCAGGAGAAAATATTCACCAGTCCTGCTTTGAAACACAGGGGCAGGTTTCAATGGGGTATCATTCACAAAAAGTGTTCATAAACTGGCAACTTAGCCAGCTCAAGATAGCCAAAAGACGACTGAAGGCCCTTGCAAAGATTCTTTTAAACAGCAGAGACAGGGACCAGCTCTAAGAAACGCAAATCCATTTGCTCCATCAATGTCCAGAACCACCAACATAAAACACAAAGACTATCCAGCAACCAGACTTACCCCTGGCCAGACATGCTCAATTTCTGTCCTCACTACGGTGTTCACAGGATCCTGGTTGCCAAACCAGTACTGCCGGCTGCGATACACCACCCCACAGTTGGGGCACTCAATCACGTACCTGCAGAAGAGGATGACGGGTTACCTCAGGGAGGTACTGGAACTCCAGTGCACCAGGCAGGGTAGAGGCAACAGAGAGCAGAGAGATGGTAACTGGACTACTCACCCTGACCAGGCATACTTGGCAAGGCCCAGCCAAGGGGAGTCAGTGGAAGCAGAGGTTTTTGGCACCACGCTGACCTCCATCCCTCGTTCGTAACAGGCCTATAACACAAAGGCTCAATTAAATCTGCATTCTTGGGAATCGCTGACTCCAGGTCTTGCAGCTCTTAGGCCACATGAAGCACGTAACTGACGTACAGCAGGCACCACAAAGGAGAGCGCTCATCAGAACTGATTTTTTAAAAAAAAAAAAAAGCCAAACCTACTATCAATCATGGCATCAGGGAAATATTTCTACAAGAATCAAACCCATGATGGTAGCTGAAATGTTTCATGTCTCCTGCACACATCATTCAGAAAAAATGGCTAATGCCAAGCAATGGGCGTGAACAAATAAGAAGAGCAGCCACATCAGATATACAGAAGGTCAACATCATCCAGGTTGAGAGCAGCTGGGTTCACAATTTAGCAAGCAAATGACACAGCACACAGAGGTGATGACCCCTCCAAGCAAAAACACACGTTCAATGGAGATGAATTTTTCTTGTTAAGGCCATGAACATCTCACATTTGAAAAAAATGCAAGAAGACAGGCACATGCCTGTGACATTCCTCATTAATCCTTCCCTAATTCTTTAGACCTTGTCCTTGTGTCGTTACTCACCTTGCAAGTGTAGACTCTGTTATCGTACTGGTGAGAATATCTGCATCGGCTTTTGGACTCATGAGGGACTCCTTCCTTTGCATGGTTCATGCTCTTCTTACAGCCACACCTGAGCGTGCAAAAGCAAACCATGAGCTGATGATGTTAAATACAGGACAGATGTCATCAAGAGTTCATTTATCTTGCATTTGTATAGATGCTGCAACCCAAAACCATTTTCACAGCTGTACGTACAGCAATGACATTATTTATCATCAAAAGGCAGGCTCTTTGGAAGGACACGTAGCAACCGTTTCACAGTACGAAGCAGCACCACGCAGCAGTTCAGGGCAGGAAAGGATCACTGCAGCCAAATTAAATTTCACAGAGAATTTTAGAAAGGACTAATCAAGTTTGGAAATTAAGCAGGACAGAGTCCACACTGCAGCCTGTGCAAGGAGCTGCTAGAAATTCCCTAACGAGCATAAGAGAGCAGGAATGTAGCACTGTATCATATTTGAGAGAAAATGTTTCCAGAAGCATAATCAACCACAACATCACACTGACTCAGAGCACCAACTGCCGTCTACTGCCCTTCCAGGCTCCATCTCTGGGCTCTTCCCAGAAAACTACAAGTCTAACCAAACCTGGGGCTCCACTTACATATAGCCCCTTAACACAGCCCAGGCCCATGGTGGGCGCTTTAGGATTGTTTATACTGGTTAGGTAATAAAAATATGTGGGAAAGTTACAGAAGATTTATTTAGACACTTCTTTCTTCCTGCCACGTGTGCACTGGGGAAAAGATATGGGTGGAACAGGTTTGTAACCACACACAAAGAGTAGACAAAGAGTGCACATCCAACTGGGATGCGGCAATAACAGCCGTCTAGCTCACAGCAGAGTTGAATTTCAAGCAAATTCTGCCTGGAAGTACTAGCTGATGACAGGTGATGTCAGGTGTCAAGATGTCACACTTGATGTTCTGTGGCTGCAGACCAGGGCAGCACTGTCTTCTAGAAGGATGAACGTGCAGTTCTCATCTACTTACCCACAGCTGAGGCACACAGAGGAGCATGTGAAATATTCATCTGGAAAGAAAGAGCTGTGAGCCATCTGGTCATCAGGGATCTCCCCACTGAATCGGTCGCTGAGAGCCTGTTAAACAGAAAAGGATGAACTGGTAAAGGACAGAGAGCAACGCAGACATTGCAGGAAAGCTTTTGCAAGCAAAAACATGGGTTCCTCTACTGGAGGGAGAGGCAGAGGACACAGCTAACCTGGAAACCAAGACAAGGATTAGAAACCAAGCAAGAAGACAATCTTGCTCTTGTATGGAAGCCATCTTAATGCTTGTAAGATACTTCTTGTTCTCCTCTCTTCCTGCCCCTACTTAGAATTTCATAGTAGAAATGGGTGGTAGAAGATCACATTCACCTCTGAGCATATAACCCAAGCTCAAAATAGCAGGGTGCTTGCTAAAAGGGCTTTGGGTTCTGGAAATTTCCAGAAGGAAACTTGGGGACACATTTCTCATAGTACATGAGGACATATTCTTTGGCCCTCGGCTCAGGCAGTTCTGCCCTGAGCTTCCCTCTGGCCCCTTGAACAGTTGCTCTTCTCTGGTGAAACGGCAAGACTGAGACAAAGAGGTTTGTTCTCTTTCTTTTCCCTGTTTTCCAGGGAGCATCTGTTCTCAGATTAAATCAGTCCTTAGCCTTGACACAATNCTTTCTTTTCCCTGTTTTCCAGGGAGCATCAGTCCTTAGCCTTGACACAAGTAACTTTTTTTCAGTTCTTTTGGGTGTTATGTTTGAGAAAAAAAAAAAGTAAGCACCGGAATAAAACAAATGGTTAGCGTTTTGTCTTGATGGAGATCTCTGAAGACATAATGTCTAACTGAAACTCTTCCTACAGCTGAGGATACTATAGGAGCTGCCTTTCTTTCTCTTCCCCTTCTCCCCAGCCAGGGAGGTGGGGGGCAGGGAGCATCTCTGCTGTCTAACAAGGGTTGACTGCACGTACACCCAGACATGCATACACCTCTCACCACAGCTTCTCTCAGATAAGACCTCTACGTAGACATCGGATTTCACAGAATTTTAAGGCAATTAGCTTTTAGATCTCTTTCAAGCTTGGCTGGTGTCAGCCAATGGATTCAAACGTTAGAGGTGGCGGACATAAATCTCTAGCAAGTCTTACGGTCTCAGAAAATGAAGCAAAGAAAAGGTTAATTTCTAGTCAGCAGTGGTCTGAACACAGCAACCGTTGGGACAGGAATTTAAGTAACAGCTATATCTGAAACTGGATCACTTGATTATTTCAATAAAGTCCTAGAAATTAAACTGGAATAAATTACTCCAGCTGTTTTCTTCCTCGCATCAGGGAGCAGACAGGCAGCAAGAACTGTGGATATGCCTCCCTGATACTTTCCTCTGTGCTTAAGCAACCTCAAACACAGAGTGGCTGGAATTATCTGTTCCAAGATCTGTGACTAGCATCAAAAAGACTTTTAACACTATCTTCTTATGCAAACACACTCCAGCTCTGCCTGCCCCTCCCCGATGACAGCGGTACTCTTTGGGCCAATAAAAATATGATGCTAATCAGGTAGTGGTAGCAATTGCAGAAATTTGTAGGACAGACTGAAAATTTGAAGACCTGAAAATCCCTCTGACATCCTAACACAGCAAACCTTCCAAGAAAAATCACCAGCTTCTCTCTCCAATTCCCTTTCATCAGCCTTCTGACCAGATGCTGCACCTCTGAAACAACAGATCTTTTGGGTTGATCTCATCTTGTTTCCTAGTTACCAACACATCATCTTCCTCCTTTTTGCCTCCTAGCCCTTGGGTTATGCTACACTCAGCACTAGGTTTTGCCGACCATTAACTCTCTCCAACTCTCTTGCTTTCCCTCCCCTTGTGCTGAGGCCATCCTTAGGAATTTCACCAACAACTGCTTCTGGGCCTCCTCTTTGCAAATCACAGTCATTCGGTGCCCATCACTCACAACATGAGCTTTTTTTGCTTTTTTGTTTGTTTGTTTCTTTCTTTCTCAGTCAGTTTCTTCCCAGCTCAGTTTTTTGATTTTGCTTTGTTTTGCTCTTCAACTCTTCTTGATCTTTCAGGGTCTTTCCTAAGGCAGTAAAGTAAAAAAAACAAAAAACAAACTACCCAGCCTACCTGGCTATTACACAAACATCATCATCTTCATGTAAGACTTGTTTTATCTCCGAACATTTGCAAGCCTTTGTCACTGATGCACATGCTCTACCTTTATTAGCTGCAACTGACAGTTACCAGCAACAGCTACACAAGCAAAGATTGTGAGGAACTCTGCACCTACTTTTAGTGCTTTGTAGATAACCCCAGGCTGCCTAGGTGAACGTGTGGTATTGTTCTCCAGCTGCTGCTCCACAGCTCGCCTAAGGCCAGAGAAATCTGTTGGAGGATTGTATGTCCTTGTTCCCTTGTAGTGGATTGAGCTGAAAGCCTCAGGAAAACAGCTTAGCTTCCGGAACCGATCCTGAATGAGCTTCTCAGGAACCTCAGAGGGATGATCTATAAAAAACAGTATCAGTGAGTATATAAACAACTGACTGTCTAAAATAACAAATTGCTCTGTTCTTTCACGTGCAACACAGTGCTTGCTTCCTTAATTAAATCTTCTAATACATCTGGAATGCAGCTGTTATATTTTACACGAAGGAAAAGCAGCAAACTGTTTTCAAAAGCAGTCTCTTTTTTTTGATACACAGCTTTAGATACTAAGACCAAGTTCCACAGGTAAAACCAGAGACATCAAGGTTTGGAAACACAGATATCCAGAATAAGAAGCAATTTATGACACAGTACAAGGAAACTCCACGTCAGCACACTTGTTAGCTCTTCTCACCAGACCAAAACTTGCTATAGCTAGTCCTAGCACCTGAGGAGTGGAAGACATGAACCTTACACGGGCTGCCTACTCTCCACATCAACCCTGTGGCAAGGAAGACTGAGCCTCTATCAACCCTTTGAACATGGTGAAGCACTTCAGAACTGGCCACATCAGGTCATAGATCCTCCACAGAGCCAACCACATTCTTCTGCCTGCTTCCAGGTTCCTGCTGTATCAGGGCAGCAGGCTCCTTCTTCCCTGCCCTAAAACTACATACACACACACACACTTATCTCAATTATTCATCGAGACAGATGGTTACAGCTTGCTGCAAATCCACATGCTAAGAAGTTTCTTTCCTCTTCCTCCCATGATCAGAAGTGATCACAAAAATATACTTTTTTTTTTTTTTTTTACTACCTTGACTTTGCACACAACTCTCATTATGGGCCAACTAAATCCAACCCGTGGAAACAGCAAATTTCAACAACTGTATGAAACTCCGCATTGCCAATCAGCAAATTGGTCTGTAAGAAAAGGAACTGTCCTGGCAGGTAAGTTAAGAATAGTAAAGTTGACACTCTAGTAATGGTGTTCTTTCTGGCTAAGTTCTTCTACTAGCTCAAAACCTCACTGATTAAAAAAGCCAACATGAGAATGCGGGCCAGCAGGGAGCTGCTGTGGTATTACAGACTAGAAGACTCCCAGATGTTCACAGAGAGCAGGACTGAGCCTCAGTCGCTTCAGGCCAATTCATTAGGGCTCCTGTTCATCAAAGGATCAGAACTGGACAGAACAAAGAAAGGTTTCATCATGCCTTTTAAAGCATGGGAAAAAAAAAATACAGTCAAAACCAGAATGTGCTGTGACTCCCATAGGACAGTGCATTTCACTCACTCAGATATACAAATAAAATACACAATTTAAATATGCATAATCCAGCGGGACATGGGCCAAGTGAAAAGCACTGGTGAGGATCACTGAAAGCGATGGCAATAACAGCGTGCCAGGCCTGATGCTTTGGCCATATCAGATACTTGCACAGACAAAAGCTGTGTCCAACCACCAGCTCGGTGCCGTCATCGCTTCAGTTCCAACCTCACATCAGCCTCCGAGCAGTGTCGTTCCACAGAATTAAAACACAGTGAGAATACTCTAAGTAGCAAAGTGCATCAATTTCATTATTCTTGCTCATCCTGGTTTCTACAGAGTTTTATTTTAGGTTTGTTTTTTTTTGCAACAGGATACTCCATATCCCTGCCAAAATCCCAGGGTGTCTCCGTTTTCACCTTCGTCTGCCATATCACCCATACTCATGATCTTATCTGATGACCCCTCCTACAACTGGCAGAACTCTTCTCACTCATCACTAGCCAGTGACAGTGCCCAGCTGGCTAAGAGGATTATTCTAGCTGAGCTGGGGTAGTCAGATCGCCATCAGGGAATGCTCTCTTCTATTTCTATAGCTGGAACAAGTGAGAGCAAAGCTCGAACCGCATCTTTTAGAGGAGAGTTCAGAACCCTTAACAGTCAATGCAAGCTGATAATTTACAGGTAGCGTTTAGCACATGGCCATTCAGTTTCTTGCTGCCTACTCACCAGAGCCCAGTAGCTTGGTGTACACAGTCTCGTGAAAGATGATGACACCTGGACCCAGAGTTGACAGAGGAACATCTAGGCCACAGCGGGCTGTGGTAGCTTTTAGCTCCTTGGTGAAATGTTTTAAATAAGCCTCCGAGGCATCACCAAGGAATTTGAAGAGATCATTGTGGAGCCTGTCAGCGCGAGTACGGTAGATGACAAGGTCGGAGATGGCCAGGACTTTCAGTAGCAGCCGTGTTCTCTGGCTCAGGTTCACAGTGGCCCCCAGGAGGCCCTCTGTATCAATAACCACCACTTTGCGGACAGGATCATAGGCTGCCCAGACTCCAACTGTGCAAGACTCTTGGGCTGGAGACGTCTTGAAGACTTCCCGGCCATAGAAGAAAGTGTGGTTAAGCGTGTGCGACTTGCCATCCCCCGTGTTCCCAAAGATGGACACTACCTTTAGATGCTGCTCAGGACTGCAGTCCAGTTTCTTAATAAAGTCTTCTTCATTTCTTACCTTCAAAAAAAATGAGAAAAATATTATAACTATGCAACTGGAGCAGACAACACTGAAAACATAGCAATTTTCAGGATTAACAAGAGTGATTGCTTCCTGTTCAGAAACTTATTATGAAATCTGAAGCATCAAAAATTCCAAAGCAAAGTATTCGAAAGCAGTTTTGTAAGGCATACACATCAATGGGATTTACATTATTCCATCACGTAGCTGGTTTGGAAGCGATGCCGCAATCTGATTACCTGTCTAATGAAACCTCTGGTACCTCATCCCATTCCCTGAGGCAGTGCTTTCAGAGAAAGGAGCACAACCCTATTTCTAAGTCTGTCAGAACAGCTACTTGGAGCATGGCAGACACTCCCAGTAACGCTGGTCTCCTGGCAAGCATCCAAATTCAGGTGCAAAATGGAGGAGTGCTTTTGTCACCTTAACTTGCCTCAGCCACAGAGGCTGAGCATGTGCTTAGGGAGAAAAAAGCTCCCCTGCAGCTGGTGTTGCATCTCTCCATGACCAGGGGTCTCAGACACAGGTCGTCCTACCTCTACTGCTCTCCAGCTGATAGATCCTTTAGCTGGAAGGAGGGACAAAGAAGAAAGTAAAGTTGTGCACTGGAGTCAGGTGGCTGAAGAAGGTCAAACTGGCTTTTACGCAAGTGCCACAACTACCTCTATGATCCACCTCATCATTTTCTGTATCATGCTTTCATAAAAAAAAACCCAACCCAACAAAAAAACAAAACAAAACAAAAAAACACCAAACAAAAAAAAACAAACAACAAACAAGCAACAAAACACAAACCCAAAATAGAGTAGACAACCCTCAGCAGGTAACTTCTCTTTGGCCTCACATAGCTTTAGTGACAAGCACCATCCTGCTCAGATTAGAGAATAGGGCATTTTCTGTTCAGATACTGGAGCAACAGGGAACAGATAAACAAGCAAAGAAACAGGTTAGAGCTCTGTAGGAGAGCCTGCCTTGGTTTTGTTGCACAATATAGCCTTGGCTTTCAAAGGTTTCATGCTTCTGGCTCTCGTTGTTTAATCACTTGGTTTTTTCTTCCCCTAACAGGTTTTATCCACGTGTTATGTGACAGTGAAGAATATGACAGAGGGACTTTTTGAGAAGGATTAAATTCATCTCCTCTGTCACGATTCCCTCCTCAGGGAATCACTGTCAGCTAAAAGGAGCAGGGTTTCCATTCCCTCTCACCTGCCTCTCAAATTCTGGAAGCTCCTTGGCTTTTTCCCCACCATGAGTACAGTTGGAAGTTCTCATAATACACGATCCACAGAGGCCATGAGGTCATAAATGGTTTCTTTGAACAAGTTTATTCTTGGATCAGCAAATCAGTTTAAGGCTCAGGCAGCCCCGTTTGCTCTGGTCAAATCTATCGGCAGCATCTAGGCTTTGAAGGAAAACAAAAACCAGCCAAGTGTGCCAAAGAAATAAAATAAATAACCAGTGTGCCAGATTGTGGTTGGGAACAGCATTCAGAAAGAAAAACTGCAGACTGTGGGGCTGCAGTAGCTTCTCGTGGATTCAAAGCATTCAAGGCAGCTTCACAGTGTGGAAGAAAACAGGAAACAGAAATCAAAATGCTCTGAATCTCTCCTGGTGTCTGTGGGAGACCACCAAGATACACTCAAGTTACAGGTGCCCAAGAAAAGCTCTGCTTTTTTGGACAAGCTAATAATCATAGCTACATTAGTAAGGTAGTTTAGATGACAGATGCAGTTTCATGTAGTGTCTCTGAAGATATCTCTGTGGATGAAAGGAAGTTCTTGGTTCATGAGATAGCTCCTAAAAACATTCACAGATTTGATAAGAGAATAGTGTTACATGTAAGCAAGTAAAAAGATATATGATAATTTCTTCTCCAGTTTGTTTTAACTCCCGCCTCCCAGACCTCCTACCATAAGGGTTGCAGACACGCTGTTTGCCAGCCAGTTGTTACCCACTGCCTGGACAGCAGAAAGGAATATCAGTCTTCAAATAGTTGCTGACGTATTGGCAGGACAACTAATAACTAAGGTCTTTTAGGCAGCACCAGTTATAATTCTGGTATCAGACTGAAAAAGTTTGTGGAAAGGGCTGAGTCAGCAATGTCAGAAGACACAAAAGACAACGGGGACCACAGGGATAAAGGTAGCTCTGCAACGTATTCCTGCCAGTGAGAAACTGGAGTCAATGCACACAAACTCCACTGCAGCTGAAATTGTCCCAAGCTGAGCTAACACAGACGTCGACACCGCCAGCTGTCTTCCACATTCAAAGCAGTTTAACAACTGCTGATACCAGGGCAACTTACTGTGGCAAGAAGAGCTGGATTGCTGAGTCAGATAGAAGAAACATTGGTTCCAGATCAATAATCCAGATCACTCCATTAGAAAAGTTATGTGAGTATCAAATCAGACAACCAAAGCACTGAGCTGTTACCTGCTTCTAAGGCTCAAGGCTCCTTTGGACTTCATTGTAGGACAGAACTCAGGAGTGATTTAGACAAGCAAGTCACCCAGGAGCTGAAGAATGTACTGCAGTTCAGTTAGTCCAGTGTTGTCTCTCACAGGACTCAGTAATGGGCAAGAAAGGACTTGGACATGAAAAAAGTAAATGATTCCTAACTTGCTTTAGCAGCTCTCAGTAGTCAGTTGTCAAAGGACTTCACAAGCAGTGGTTACACCTAGATGCTCATGTTTGGTAGAGAACCAGTAGATCTATCTTCTAGGGGGTTGTCTAACCCCTTTGTGACCCTAGTCATGGTCCGAGATCCTGCAAATTCTGTGTAGGGCGAGGGAAGAAAAAACAAAAAACCACCACCACAAATCAATACAACAATAAAAAAAACCCAACTCTTCCTTTTGTTTAATGTGTTTGTCTGTTCCTTTGGGTGTTCCTTGCTCTTGTGCACTTTTCTTTAACTGCTGCTGAGCACAGCGACGATACTCTCAAAGAACCACCCACAACAACCCCCACGGCAGTAGTCAAATTTACTTCCCTTGAGCAAGTTCCTTTAAGACATCTAAAGTCATAGAGGGTGTAATAATTGTCAAAGCACTAATCCCCATTGGGCTCAAGTCCCGCTTCTCTGTTTTGCTTCTCATCTCTAAAGAAGTTTGTGCAGTACCACCTTCTGCTGCATGTACACAGGACTCATGTTTCTATAGCTGTGTCCATTCCCCGGAGCTGCACATCTCTGGCACAAACAGCAGAGGGTAAACATGAAACCCTCCTTAAATTGCACAGCAATGTCAACTAAGAATGAATGTTTGTATGTATAACCTAAGCCAAGAGACCTATGTCTCTGGCCCCTTCTCTGTTTTGCCATTTTTAGTATCAGAGATTCATTTACATTTTTGATATAGCTCTTAGAAGAGGATTGTCTTCCAAAAAGAATAGTTTTCACTCCATGATAGGTTAGACTCCTGATTCAGCTTTCTTTTACAGTTCTAACTACATTTCTGATTGCAAGTGCCATCCAGCACCCCCCTGCAGTCGCTCCACCCAAACTGAGCTGAAATCAAGGTGAAAGTCTTCAGCAGGACAAATACAAAACAAAGACCTTTAGAGCTAAAGCCCTCTCTAAGGGGGACACAAAAACACACACCACACTGCTGTGGAACACATTTAGATCTGAAGCCTCCTTGCCACCCATATGTGGAAATCTTTTATACCTAACCTAAAAAGCTTCCTAGATCCAAGCCATAATAAAAGTAGAACTGTTTAGGAAGAGATCAGAAACAACTGTTAAAATGACATTCCTGACAATGAATTTCTTGGAAACAATGTTATTAAAACAACAACATCTTAAAAGCTTAGGAACAAAATCCATAAAATAGAACAGAGTTTCCAATGACGTGTACTCACACAACTTTAAACCAGGCTCCAGGCAAAACAAACAGACTAAGAGAATTGGACATTTTTTTACCAGTTTTCTCCTTTTAAAACTCTTTCTGAAGCCTTTAAGGCTAGCTAATATCCACAGAAGTGGTGCACAAAGCCAGAGCTGTGCCACGACGACACAATAGCTCAAAACAAAAATCAAGAGTGCTCGGCATAGCATTCAGCAGAACGCCTTCATTTGCTAGTCTTACACTGTCATTTTGACTTGCGTTGGTACTTTTGTTGTTGTGTTTTGAAACCTTACTCTTTTCTTGACCTGATTTTAATAGAGTATTTTTAAGAACTAAAGTACATTTTCTGCAATCAAGAAAGATGCCATTACATAAATAAATGTATGAGTCATTAGACTTGTCTGACAAGCAGCACATGACAATATCTTCTGATACACAACCACTAAAACAATAAAGAGCATATAAATTTAACACACTTTTCAATGAATGGAAAAAATAAGCTACAAGATTTGTAACAGCACATGCAAATAAATACCAGCACAAAATCACAAACATCTGAAACAAATCGGTCTTCAAGAGCAAGTGTTCAAAACATTCAAGAGGGGAAAAAAACCCCAACAATCTAATTCCCTTAAAGCATTGCTTATATTGCCAGTGTTAAGTAATTCTGCTCCACAGTTCAGAAAACATTTTAAAAAGATAATGCTCACGAGAATTCAAACTAACACCTGAAAACACAGGGAGGAACAGCTAAAACAAGACCTGCAACCTTTTAAGCAGCCCTGAACTTCTTGAACACAAAACTGAGACAGCTTTTGGTAACTGATCTTAAGGCCAGAGTATCATATCAATCATTAAACCTGGAAACAGAACAGATCTGTCAGATCTGCCCATCTCAACACAGAGCTGTTCTTTATGACACAGCTTCTAAGTTCTGGCAATTGTGTTTTAACTCCAAAAAAGCTGAGCTCCTATCCAGAGCTAGATTCAGCCAGAAGGCTCACAGGTGTAAGCCTAAAGCCCCAGGTGCTGCCACTAAGTCATTACATCAGAATTTCAGTGTACACTGAAAACAAACAAGAGAGAAACCTATAAAGCAAGTTTCTTCCTTCAACTGCAGGCTATAAGACTAATTTAAGAAGAATAACCTGCACCACAGCACAGTGCTGCCACCAAAATGCCCATCTCTGCGGAGCTCCTCCCAATTACTCCCAGAAAAGCAGCATGTGAATCCAAAGAGATGCAGCTGGCTTGCCCCAGCAACTCGAGTGCAACAGGATAGTCAAAAAGCAGCTGGAAACACTCTGCGCTTGCCCCAGGAGATACTTCTGTTGATATTCCCAAATCTTTTTTTGCTACCAAGTGAGAAAAAGGATTGGGGAGGTCCCTGTGAGGAAGGGAAACTCTCTGCTATGAAATCCCTGACGTCAATAGAGTCGTGAGAGAGGCCCTTGACCCTCATAATTCAAACCCTATTTCCACTCAGGTCATAAACTAATTCAGGCTGAAAGGGATCTCGGGAGGTCCTTACTCCCTTCCAGCTTTGAGAGGCCTCCAAGCAAGAGAGAAGATTTAGATCATAAGCAAGTTCTCAAGAAGAATCAAGTCTGACTTACAACTCCAAGCAGCTCTAATTTCCTATCGTGTCTGTGTCCTACAGCTTTTCTTCTGCATGACTTACGGAAAATGTCATTGATGCCATTACTCAGGTCTTCTACATATAACTTAAACCCTGTCACTCAATTACATAGATGTATTTGATAGTCTTTCTTTTCTACTCTGCTGTTTATTTTCATCAAACTTTTAGAAAAATTATGCTTTAGAGGCACTTATTTCCTATTAACCTTTCTGAGGAAAAAGCCCATCTCTTGTTCACTCCACAGAGCCACCACGATCCAGCTGCAGGCTGTGCAGTCAAGCTCATACCGGTAAGCACACCAGCTGGCACAGGATAGCGCACACACTGCTCCTCACTCAAAGACAGAAGATGAGGATAAGCTCTGGATAGTGGGAGGCAGACACTTCAGAAATTAGACTTCATTAATTCTACTGCTCAAAGAGTTACTTGTTACTATATAAACATTTGAGGGTAGCTTGGGAGATATTTCCCAAAAAGGGCTGTGTCAACGGATTAGTTTATAAAATTGCGTATTTCATACCAGTAGTTACAACCTGGTATTTGGGAGTAAGTTATTTATTAATCATTGACCCAGCAAACATTTAAATATCGATATTATCCTCAGTAATCTCCTAAACCTCGGCCAAGCTGACAGCGGAAATCAGCATTTCCAGGATTGGAGCCCTGCAGAGACTCGAGCCCAACTGAATGGCCTGGCACTACGTGCAGGGAAGGCAAAATAAAGGAGAGGACAGATACACTTTGAGAATTTGAGGTTAGATTCCAACACTCCTGCTCAGCTTCAGCTGTTTTTGCTCTTAGTCCCCATGCCGAGTGCAGGCCTGGCTCAACCAAAGGAAAGCATTAGCGTTAGGGGTGTTTTCTAACCTGAAGTTTTTTGTATCTGCTTAGTTGCCTTCACTGCAGTACCACTGATGGGTTCTGTTGGGATCCATTCTATTAGGCTCTGTACACACCCATGAAAAGAGTGTCACTGGACTCAGTATCTTCTTCAGATCAAAGTTAACCTGGTTCCTTCCCACAGCTCTGGCAAAGAAATTCAGGGACAGTGTTTTCATAGGTTTGTACAGAGCTTAACAGAATGTATCTCAACAGGACCCGCAAGTCCCTGCAAAGAAGGGAGGAGGCTGCCCAAGTCTGAGGCCACTGTCTATCTATGACAGGATTCTTTCCTTAAAGAGACAAAGAGTCAAATCCTGCTTAATAACCCTGCCCAAAAAGAGAGACTCCATTTCACAGGTGTTAAGATAGTGGTGGAAAAAGCATAAGGAGATGGGAAGTAATCCAACTTGACTGGACTCCTCCCTGACCCAAGCAGCAATATAGACTGAAATATTGCTATTAGTAGATAAGTTATCCTTGTAGATGACAGCCGAGTGATCTGAAACTGCTGAAAACTACATTTGCAAGAACTCGCAGCTATTAAAGACTTCAAAGGCAAATGCAACTGCTGCAGAAATAACAGTAATTTAAGAGTGTCACCTAACTCTTAGAGAGAACAGTAAACAACAAAGCAGAATTCATTATTCTGTATCCTAAGTACCTTTCAAGTTCCCCATGGATGTTAAGCTGGCCATACGGCTATCAATTACCACCTCAGTGTCACAACTGTAGCAGCAGAGACCACATCCAGATGAACACACTTACCCAGAAGACAGGAAATCAGTAAGTGAGATCATGCTGCTACTATTAGTCTTCCTCAATACTACTGGTAACCAGGTTACCTGCGTGGACACTACTTTATACCACTGTCCTTGTGAAGAGGGGCATTTACAAGCTTACTTGCATTACCGTTCCACCCTTTCTAGAAAATATTTACTCTGGTTATTTTTCCAATTGCTGGGTGTTCACTGTGAAACTTCTGCCTTTGTGCGATCCAACAGCAAGGCATGAACAACCCAGGTACAAAAGGAAAAGGTATATCATAGCAACAGCTGCCTCCCAGGGACCCCTGCACAAGTGAGAGAGCAGAGGAGATGGGAAGGACAGAAGGGCTGGAGGACAGCAAGCTGCCAGATCTCTTTCATTTCTTGAACGCACCTCAAAGCACTTGCATCCTGCTCATACTGGCAGCAGCCCAGAGCCCCAAAAGATTCCCTGGATAAGCGCAAAGAGGGGTGCAGCAGAGGAAGCACTAGAATAACACTCTTACCTCCACCAAGTCTATTTAGTTGAGGAACTCCTCCAACGAAACAGTGGGGAATTTCAGAGTGGCTTGCTACCAGCTTCTCTCACCTGGGAGATGCTCTCCCTTGCTTCCACACCTGCACTGATTCCAGCACATGCACAAGAGAGACATGAAGCAAGCAAGAGATTTTACTTTAATTAAGGCCCAGGAGAACTGTATGATGAAGAAAGGGCAAGAACAGTTCCAGGAAAAAAAAAAAATTGTAAGTGGCCATGTTCAAATTAGTTAAGAGTCAGACTGAGACTGTTAAAGGAGCTGTGCTTTTGTTGAATGGATGGCTCCTCTCCCATCTTCTAAAAATACTCCTCGAGACACTGGTCTATGTCCAGCAGAAGAAAGAACACTCCTAACTGGCAACTAAGTAGTTTTTCTACTACTTTATGCCAAAGAGAGAAAAATAATGCACTTTAGTGTAGGAGAGTGAACTGCAAAACTGGTAACAGACTGGGATGGGAGGAATATTGAAAAATAGCACAGTAATAAAACAAAAAATCCTAAAGTGTAGGACAGCAAACTCCCAAAAATACTTTGGAAAAAAACCTCTCTGAAGCACAGAGGAGGAAAACTCATCAACAGTACAGCAACAGTGACAAGGGACAGAAACTACATATCCTTATCCAACAGATCACACTGACCTAAAAAAAATGGATCCTTCTACGTTTTGTCTTTCTCCTGGTATATCCACGGCAAATATAAAGATGTGACTCTTCAATTTACAGGATAGGGAATAAAACTCCCAGAAACTCAGAGCTGACCGTGCTACCCTAAAAGCACAAAAACCAACCAACCCCTCAAAAAAAGTCAATCCCAAAAATACATTCCCCAACAGCAAACCAAACACGAGCATCATAGGAACAAGTAGTATTTGCTAGACAAATGCTTTTCCTGCTAGAGGCAGGCAGTAAGACTTAAAAGACTGTGGCCTTCTCTTTGGAGAGAAGACAGATATTAGCTTGCATTGACTGAAAAACAATACTTGACTAGAAAAAGCATTCCTAGAAACCTCCCATTTGCTCACCACTAGACTTTGGTCAGGCTCAAATCAATAGGCAAGAAGGAAAAAAATAATTAAAAAAATAAATAATAAATCCCACTATTATCATCAGGTTTAGAGTGGGAGTGAGAAAAGCAAAGCAGCCAGCATCAGCAAAGAGTTATCACTCTGTATGTGTAACTTTTTAACAAGAGAGGACAGATGGATGGCTAATGATGTTAGATGCTGGTTATTTAATGATTGCATATCACAGTCTGCTTTTAAATAAGAGCTACAGGTCATTCCGCATCATCTAAACTGACCGCAAAGCATTATATAGATCCTGCTCAGTACTGGCTGAGGGAAAAGAGCTTAATCCTTTAGGTGTCTAACCCTGCTAGCAGGGATAAAAAGAACTTAAGGAATGGGGCTGGATTTTGGAAACTGAGGTGTCTTCTGGCAAAACAAAAAAACCCTGCTGACTGAAGAAAGGGAGCTCATAGTGGGCATCTCAGGGGATACCCAGTAATAAATGTATGTTCCCTTCTCCCACATAAAATTATGCTGCCCGGGATGTTATTTTTGCGACTAGCTAGAGGAAAACCTTTTGCTTTTGTTCCTGTCTCGTTAGTAAGCCAGGCTACAAAGTCAGTATCTTTCATTCCTCTTTGCAACCCAGAGGTTGGGTAACTTCTTGTGACAGAGCAAATTTCTGGTCAAAGATCGGTGAACTCTTTAAAGCAGACTAATAACAATCAAGCACGTTCCCTATTTTCTGGAGCCAATGGAAAACTTTCCCTACTTCTACAAAGTATTTCTGGCGAGTCCTTAACTAAGGCTTTGGACAAAGCGTTATCATAGAAGCCACTAGCGACACTACAACCTAGTTCTAATCCTGTGGTAAGAACTCTCAATATCTGTTCCCCAAGATAAAAAACATAGTTGCTATATGTTGTTAAGTATTCCTTCTCCCCTACCTCAGAAGTAGTAGTCGAGTTCACTGTACAACTAATACCTAACTCTCTGCTTTATGCTAAAGAGCTCCACTGCAAACGAATTGTATAAAGATAAAGCAAAAATGGATACTGCTCCTGAAACTGCATAAACATAATGACATGAGATAAAGACAGATATAGACCAGTGGAAAAATTCAGTGAGATAGCGGGACAGTATTAGCACACAAAATAACCATCCTGACTCGAGTCATGTTTTTATTGTTGTATTTTGCTGTGTTTTTCTTAATAGATCAATGGGTATAATAAGGGAGTTTTTAAAAAGATCAATTAATTGATTCTGTAATTTCTTAAGAGATGTGTGCAAGGAGCAGCGCTAGTGACAGCACAACGATGCTTGTTTGAAAATTCAGCAAGGGAGAAGTAAGAAAGGAAAGCTGACATTTTGATAGAGCAGGTCAGGAGAAACAGTTGGGGGATTCACACACCTAAAATAAGGCAGCACGCAGTTGGAGTCTAACATGGCAGAGATGTGGAAGATGTAACGAGAGCAGTGACAAAACCAAAGCAATTGACTGAGGAAGTAATCCCCACCGTATCATTCTGAGTAGAGAGGAGCAAGGAAGATAGACTATGTCAAAGCCAATTAACAAACAGATGCTACACTTACGAAGAACAATTTGATTGACCTCTCAGCTTGACATATGTGATAGATAAGGTGAAAAGTTTAATACTGTGTAACAAGAAACTGCATAACACAGCCTGAGAAAAAGGACCTAGAAAGGGATATAAACTGCAGGTGATTCAAACTTGTCGAACATGGACAAGACTTGTTTTCCGATAGACGAAGTCAATAAGGTTTTATGAGGGGCAATAAATCCTGGAAGAAGGAAAGGAAAATTTGTGCTGTAGGTCAAGACAGCTGAGGACTAACTCACAAGAGTTGCAAAGCATCACGCCGTGTGGTGTGTGAGACAGCTGGGATTGGACTCCATGAGGAATAAACTCTCTCTCTGGTGCTTCCACAAACTGTCAGTGCAAACTTGGATTTAACCTTTAACAACACTTCTGTAACATGAGATAACCAACCTCTTTTTGAGCGCTGTTATGACAAACATTGCAGAGAAGCTTGCATTTCACAGACTGGAACTTAAGCTACCATCAGTTCTCTACAAATGGGACCTTTCTGGACTAAGTGGATTTGAAAAAAACAAAAAAAAAAGCACAAGAAAACAGCTTTGTGAGCTGATGGATGTCTGCAAAGCACAAAAAGCTCCAAACTAGCTTTGGGCAGGCTAGCACATCTGTGCAACATGGCACAAAGACAATTATGCAGATTCCTAATTATCATAGCTGTGTCAGTGCAGAGTCCAAGATGAGAATCTCCACCTCTCAGCTAAACTAATTTTCTCAGGCACAGCTCCTTATGGATTAAGCTACATTGCTTCTAGATCTGGAACTAGCTCAGTCATTGCTTACACATTATAAATGTCCATTGGTTTCAGAGCTACCACCTCCAAGAAGCCAACAGGAGCAATGAGACGAAACATAACCACTTGAGCTTAACAACTCCAAGCTCCAAAGGAAACTAAAAAAAGAAATCTCTTTGCTTTGTGTTCCCATCTCATTGAACCACTTTCAAGTTAGAGGTTTGTAAACACGCACACATCAGTGAGTATCTCGACGCATGGTGTTTGCTCAGCAGCATAACTAGTTCTGCCTAAATATATAGGACTAGCATTTAACAGCACTATAGTAGAATTTACCACTGATAGCAAGTCAGCAGTTTCCTCTCATTTCCTTAGTAATGCAATGATCTTCATGTTCCAAACATTAGAAAACAGACAGTAAAAGAAAGCTGGACTCGAAAATTCTGACAAATCCTTCTCCTGTGTGCTCAAGCTTAAAAAGCCACACATCCTTAAATTCTGAATCTCCACAACTCGAGCTACTACTATTTTGGTATTTTTGGACTAAAATTTGGTTTAAATAAAGAATATTCTAAGAATTTCTCCCCAGGTAATTGGCAATAATCTCACCAATGACAAGCACGAAAGAAAAGACTGAGGATCACTTTCCTATAGCTAAATTGGCTACTCAGTATTACGAAGAACAAGAGAGGCTACAGAAGCTGTCTTCAAAACTAGCTAGTCATCTGACAGCCCCCTCTAAAGGTCCTCATGCTCACTAGCAGAAACATCACTATGATAGCAAGCACTCTTTAAATTCCAGTTGCCAGGAAACATTTTAACTGAAAACTCTCAAACTGCTTTGACACTGGCTGCGAGATGTCCCTAAGTACTCAGCTGTGAGGAAGAGAACATCACTCCAGATGCAAGAGCTCTGATTCAACATCTTTATAGTGAAGAAAGATCATTTTTGAAGGCCTTTTACAACCCTGTTCTGATCAAATTGGTATGATCTGATAAAGGACCACTGCTGTCCCAATAGGGAATTTGGCTGTATTGCCCATGACATTTAAATATCAAGGCACTTGCTTGCAAGAGGCAGCCAAAAGTCTACCTCAATAAGGAGTTACAGATCCATGATTATAAAAGTAACTGAAACCAGTACAGCCACAGCTTGTGAGCAGCTTTCCAGGACAGCCCCGCTCTGAGGCACTTCAGAGTTTGCTCTAGTGGCTAGATGGAGATTATTGAGAGGTCTGCATCTTAAAGCAACAGCTGCATCTGCTGTGCATTACAAGGAAATTCAGGGGAGGATTCCAAACTTCGAACTCCGACTACACCTGAAACTCAGTCGCTCAGTTTACAGGCACAGTCGGTAGTTGGTACACTTGAACTGACCAAAATGGGACCCAAGTATCCAACATCTATTCTGTACTATAGTATCGTTACAGCGTACATATAGATACGCTCCTCTGTAGTGTATATATACATACATAGTCCTTGCAATGCATGGCAGACACATTGACTGTTACTATGATGGATACAAATAACTGATCTACCAACAAAAAGAGTATCATCACAATTCTTTCCACCGCCAGTAGCATAAGTGTTAAATTAGAGCAACCAGATATTGAGTCTTCAGGTGATTACACACCTTCTCTCAGTGTCTCCAGAACAAGGTTTAACACAAAGGATGCAAAGTGGAAAGCAGAAGACAAAGCTGAACTTTCAGTTGTGTAACTAATCTGCTCTGTGACTTCCATAGGCTGTTGTTTTTATAATTGTAAAGTATTTTTACATTTAGTGAGCGTAAGCACTTTACAATGTAAAGGCCAACAGAAGAGTTCATTAATTGCATAAACTGAATGCGAGACTCTCTAAAATAATGCCACCTGAGAGTCTGTTCATAGTCAAATGTATTTCTATCATTACAACCATCAGGCCTGCCCCAAATTGACAGTTAATTTCCCCCTCTTTCAGCAAAAGGCTACTGTGGAATCCTATTTGTGACAAAAAAACCATAGTCTACTCATGGCGTCTGTAGGACTTGGGTGGCATGCTCTAGTCCCTTATTTCTCCTTTATCCTATTTCTAAAAATCAGAAGGGTGTACTGATGATCAAGGAGGGTAGCAGGGGGGCTGTTGTGGTCTTGCATTAGCACTGCTTGGTTCAGTGCCCACTCCCAGTCATGCGGGAGGTTGGCTGCCAGCATTCCCATTTACAGGATATCTACTGTAATACTCTCTGTTCAATTTTGTTCAGGAATGATCAGCATCCCACACAGCGAGTTCTTATCTTCGCTGTGTGTGTCTCAGTACGGAGTCACTTCTTTCACCAGCTTCACTTACCAAGCATCTCAGAGGAGGCTCTTGCCACACACGAGGTTTTAATGAATTTGACCTTTTGAGGAACTCGTGAGCAAGGCCAATCCAAGGCACTGCGTCTTTTTGGCCCAAGATACTCACTTAGTGCCACTCAGCTGGCTGTCCTCACTTTGTTATCATTCCTGCCAGTTACACTTCAAGTATTAATCACGCATCACAGCAGCCTGTTAGGAACTAAATGACCTCACCTATTCAAACAAACTACAGCAGTTCTTACCTGAATCTCCTCAGTTTCATCCACCAAGAGGAAACTCACAACTTTCTCTGTCATCTTCCTTCTTCTGGTCTCCTCATCCATCCCCTCCTCCTCTTCCTGCTCTTGAACTTTGCCAGCGTGGTACACAGTGACAGGGTGCTTCCTTCTGTTCCCCCCAGAATGTGTTCTCTTCTGACACTCCACGCAGAGGTTGATTTTGCACACCTGGCACCTCACTGCCGCTATCTGCCTCGAGCCCGTCATACTGGCGTGCATGATGTTCCCATTGGCACCTTTGCAGGAGTCACAGTACGGGACATGGCCGGGTCGTATACGAGTCCGTTCGTGGTTCCGTAACCTTTCGGGTTGGTGCAGCTCTTCTTCACAACGCTGGCACTGTAGGCTCCTGCACTCATCACACTCAAAGATTGCTTCATCTGTCCCACTGCAAACATAGCTTTCCTGGCACAAGAGTGTTGTGTTCTGTCCCTTCTCTGCCGTTTGTGTGTGGGCACTCATCTTCAGATTTCTTTAAAGCAATGTTTTTTCTCTCCTGTTTCTGCTTTCAACAACGATACGTGTAAGAGTCAGTCGCAAATTTAATATTTTCACAGGGGAAAGAAACACAACAGGAATGCTGTCCGTACTTAATTTTAAATAATTAATAGATATTTCTGCAAAATTCATACACTGCCTCCCAGGAACAGTCTTGTTACGCGCACATGAAGTTTTCTTTCTTCAAAATAAACAATGCGGCTGGTTTCATGTATTATTACACCCAAATGCTGGTATGCATTCTGTTTCAGCTTAGCTATATAACATATTTTCAGTGATGAGAAAAACCCCCAGCCTGGTGTACTTCGGCAGACAGGGCGAGTATCTCCCTGAAGCAGAGACCGAAGGAAGACGGCTGGTGAGACACAGAGGCAAGAGAGGCATTAGAAACGCACAAGCGCCTACAGATGTCCACACGCACAAACACACACGCACAGGACTCTGTCAATACTAGAAAATTCTCTGCTTTCACTCCCCAGCTAAGCTCCTCCTTCAGAGTTCACAGTATCTATGAGCGGGGAATTTCCTGATGTGCTTCGCCAGATAAATAAAAATCCCCTCTCTTTGTGCGCTCCTTCCAGTGACGCCGGAGACCGATCGCTACCGCGGCCAGTCGGACGGTGGGATTTTCTCCCTCTCCGACCCAAGCTGCCAAAGGAGGCCCGGCAGCCAGCGCCCGCTCAGGGCGGGCTGCGCACCGAGCCGCCTTTGTCTCGACCTGCTGCTGCCTCCCGGCTGCGCGGGTCCCGGTTCTGCCTCCCCGCACCAGCCCTCGGCCGCCTCCCCTCCGCTCCCAGCCCGCACAGAGCCGCTCTTGCTGCAGGCTGACCCTCGGCGCCCCCCTTTCCACGGCTCGTTTCGCAGCCCTAG
>VWZK01010810.1:238040-261731 GCA_013396935.1 Baryphthengus martii | reverse complement strand
GGAAGCGGACGAGCCTGCGGCGGAGCTGGGCCTGGGCTGGGCCGCCGCTGACTGCGGGTGAGATTTTACCTTTCGATATCGAGGAAATGTTTGTTTTTTGTTTTTTTTTTTGACAGTATCGCGGTAAGAAGGTTAATGTTCTTAGCGGGGGCTGGGGTGCTCCTCTTAAAACACGTGTTAGCAGCTTGCGCATAAAAGAATCCCAGTGATTCATCCGTGTCGGTAGCAGCTGAGATGTGTGTATTGGCGTTTTTTCGCGTAATGTCTTTTTACATTAAAGAAAAAGACCTTTGTCTGCCTGAAGGAAAAAGAGAGGATTTTATTTAAATACAGGGAACATCCCGAGCACAACTGACTTCTTTTTGTACATGGTCTTACAGGAAGAGAAATCTTAAAGTGGTGTAGTTCTCAGGCTCTTCAATTTAAAATGTGTGCACATGGATTTTTAGTAATTTTTTTCGGTGGGGCAGGAAAGCATTGCTTCAGATATTGCATCAGCGTTTGCGGAAGATGGTCCATAACAAATTCAAAGAAGGAAGAACAGGACAGCTTCTTACTTTTTCCTGAAAAGGAGTGACGTGGTACATAGTGCTTCGTGAATCTCTGCGTCTGTCTCTTGAGTGCTGATGCACAGAAATGTTTTAAAAATGCCACAGCCACGTTAGTGTTTTAGGAGGAGATAATAGCAAAGTTAGAGCGGAGAGTCAATGATTTTTCCATCTGGGGCTTTATATGTGTGCAGCGGCACAGAATTAGGCACTTACGAAACATCTTAAAGTTCTGGTGACGTGCTTAACGGAGCCCTGTAGCTAAAGGGTTTTCAGAGTGAGGCTTTGCTTTGGATAAGCAGGTTGTTGCTTTTTTGGGTTGCTTCATAATAACAGTTTGGGATGGAACTTATTCCACGGAAGTTAGTGAATGCTTTCTAGATCACCTCGAAAAAAGAGGCCCGAGCAAGTGCTAGTTTTCTTTATTCAGAAATAAATATATTTAGAAAATCTGTTATCTCTTTTATCTCCCCCTGTGTCTGTTGGTTTTGATGCTCAGCTTGCAGGCGATTTTGGAGACAACTGTAAGGCTCTATGAGAAAGTAGACATTTTCCCTGAGAGAATCAGTTGGAAGGTTGTTTGCTTGTTGTTTGTTTGTTTTTTTTTTTTGTAAGAAGCAATAGTATGAACGAGGTTATTTTTGTTATGGACTAGTTTAAAAATCCATACACTGTGTAGAGACTGATGTAAAAGCCTGTGTGACAGTACTGACTTTTATAGCTTGGTTTACTGCTTACGTTTTCTTCAAATGCTTCTGTTTCTCAGCTGCACCCATTGTATGATGCAAAACGTATAAAATACTTTGTCATAAATTAGATGAAATTATTGTTCACACTGTGTTGCTCCCTAGGTACTGACACTAGAATCAAATGCCAAAATATTGTATGATCCTTCATAGGAATTGCTGTAATGTGTGAAAGCTTTTCTAGGGGAATATTTGAGTGAAACGTAACACCATGGATATACAGATCAGCTCTCTGGGTTGTAACATCTCTTTACCTGAGGTGCTATGAAATAGCAAAGTGCTACACACTTACCATAGGTATGGATTTTGTCTTGTAATATCTAAATGTTAAAATTATAATCAAAGCTGGATTGTTGTTAATTTAAAAAAACAAAACAAAAAAACAACAAAAAAACCAAACAACGAACAAGTTTGGCATTAACTGCTCTCTTATTTGAGGGACTGGCTTCCACAGCCGCTTTTTGCAACTTATTCTACACCAAGTGCACAGATTTTCTTTTGTGGTGCAGAAGAATTGTGTTGTCAGAATGGTGAAGAGATGTTAAAATCGGACAAAATGAAATCGAGCTGGATCAACCAGGCTGTCACTGCTGCTGTGACACTACATGGGTGTCTTCTTAAAACACATTAAGTTTGTTTATATGTGAAGACCTCAGGATTTTTACAGGTAATTTTAGCTTTGTTTAATATAACAGCAGTTTGACAGTAAGTATCGTAACTGTTGGTTTCCCTGGCAGCTTAATTGTTTTGAAAATGGTTAAATATTTTGCAGGCTCTTAAATAAAAGTTGTGATGTGTAAACACAAAGATACTAAGGAGATGATTCCCATGATGCTGGTAGAATTATGCTGCTGCTCTGAGTAGGTGGTATAATTGTCAGTTTAAAATGCATTAGTTACAAGTTATTTTTGTTAAATTTACATTCTGTTTATGACCTGTCTCTTCACCCCTGTCTTTAAAAATAATGGAATAAATAAAGATTCAAAGAATAGTAAAAAAAAAAGACATGAACAGTGCAGCCAGGGCAGTACTGTCGTCTTATATAATCAGTCTCGTTTTACTGGCACTTTTGGGAGTGGGAGATAATAAAGAAGCAGAGGGCAGCAATGTCTGGGTGGCAGTGGCCCTTGATTCCTAGTACTTCTCAGTTCTGTGTGGTCCTGGGCCAGCCCTGTGCGCAGAGCCAGTGTGCTGCTAATAGTCAGAGCTCCAGCTCCGCGGGATAGCTCTGAGTCGGAGTTAACAACCCTCAGTGGATTTTACCAACCCTCAGAGCCAGGTTTCAGCAGGCATTTGGTTCCCCAGGACTTAGTCGCTCAGGAGAGCAGCCTGTGGAAGCAACCGAATTCCTTCTAGGCCAAAGTTGAACCTGGAATATTTATCACCGTGTTTGTGTAGCGCTTGCTTTAGTTAATAGCTCAGGCTGGATTTGAGTTGGGTCTGCTTAGATGTTTTGCCATTCATGACATCACTAATCTGCAGCTTACAAAAATTGCCTAAAGCTGCTGAAGTGTGTGCCTTCCTTACTGAGTTAGCTCCCATCAGGAATGTGCTCTTGAAGAAAGTCTGGCTGTCATCCTCGCTTGAGAAGACTTTTTTTTTTTGCATTGGTTTGCACTGTTCTAGTGGATGAACAGGATTCCTCTTGGATGCAGATATTTTGAAAAATGCACTCTTAGCTGCAAATGGGCATCCACTTCGGTAGGATGGGCCTCCCCAGAATGAGCAGGGTAGATGTTAGGGGTCTCAACTCCAACTATTTTGTTTAATAGACACAAATCCATCATTTGGGGAGCTGAAGATGCCATTATTTCAGTATTTTGGATGGTGTCAGGCCATAAATGCTTGCTTCTTTCCTCTGTATCTTAGTGACCACTGTCACATTCACACAAATGAATCTCTCACTTAAAGGGCTGCTAGTTAAAGTGCAGATGTTAAGAATTCTGCTTGCATCCATTTTCTTCTTGAGATAATACTTTCATAACTCAGCTGAGGTTTAAAAAAGATCTCGGGACTGTTTAATCCCATACTATCACATCTGGATGTCCCTGGGAAGTGTGAAGATCACCTTCTACGATGCTGAGACCACAGGAAGTATCAGACACTGATCACTGAACTGTACTGGCAGAGGAGTAGGACAGTCTGCAGACAAGAACAAGACACTATTCCTGAGATTTTTACAAGTGTCTTCTACCTAGACCCAGCTTAGCATCTCTTAACTTTCCACACGTAACCCTTGCTTTGTAGTTGCTTATAAACTTGGTGTCAGAGGCCTCTCAGACTGTTGGAAGAGTGTGTGCCTTTCTTGTGTGGTCTCTCGGCGCGGACACAAAAAATGGGCTACGCTCTTCCCTTCGTTGTAGCATCTTGGCTGCTGCAAGGAACTGGATGAGCCTTCCTCTCTCATCCTGATCCCTGACTTCTCCAGGGAGCATTTTCAATCTTGGTATCTGTTGATCTCAGAATTTGCAGAACGGAAGCAGAATTAAACTATTCGCTCTGCCGGCTTCACATCGGTAGTTAGATCGAGTAGCACAAAGGAGAGCAAGGCTTTCTTTAATTCTAGTGTTGATCTTCAGTATCACCCATAGCAGAGGTGCCAGGATTGGGCCGTCAGTGACAGGGCAGCTTTCTAGCTGCTGTGAAAATAATTGTACAAATACAAAAAAAAAAGAAATCAAACCAAACCAGAGTGCTTCAAGTAAAATGAACAGTTGAAGCCCTACAGATAACGGTGTTTCACAGTTACTTCGTTGACTGCTAAATATTTACTTGTTTTAAAAATTTAAATTAAAAAAAAAGCTTATATGCATATGTAACATCCATTGAGAACAGTGGGTTTCAGCATCTTTTAATTCAAAGAACTGTTTCACCTCTTAGTCCCTAGGCTTTTTTTTTTTTAAGCTTCTCCAAAATGGTGTCTCAGATAAAGTGCTTGTTGGAGCAAGAGAAGGGGCTGCACCTACAGGCAGCTTGGAAAATTACTTCTCCAATTGTTATTTGTTTAACAGACCACACCTTAATGTCTAGTGGACCTCAGGTGGTGTGACGCTGTTGTAGCCTGTTCAAGGAACCATTTCAGACCAGTATCTTACTGCTCTGCCATCCTGACCCAAAACAGCTTGGGATTTTGTCCAGTTATCTGTCAGCTTGCACTATACATAAGGACTGAGATCCTTAAAGATCTTATTTTTTTCTGCCTTTCCTGAGACCATTGACTGTTGGTGTTTTTTTTGGTGAAAGAATTTCAAATAGTGATACCAAGATAGATAAGGGAGTTCTGTTCCCTTCCATGCCATCCAAGTTTCAGATTCTAGAGGAATGTTAACTGATGGGCATATAGTCTGAAGAGATAATAAACAAAGTTCTGCCAAATAAAAAATTTTTGTCAGTACACCTTTGCTGCTTTTCTTTGCGCATTCAGTTTTAAAAAGTCAAGAATGACAGGCAGGAAATGTGTTCTAAGGGGAAAAAAAAAAAAGTTATGTTTATATATCACGTAAAATAAACTTAACTGAGCTATTGGAGGAATGCTCGCAATTACTGTCTTATTTCTTCTACCGGTTTAGACCTTACGTCACAGGAGTGTTTCTCTTTTCTCCTGGTGAGATGTTGATAAATGTCCTTTGGGGCCAATTACTGAAGGCCATCATCACAAACCTCTTGTAACTGATGGAGCAGTAAATGTGTCTTTGAGTGAATTATGTTATGAGGTCATATATGTGTTCTGATACCGGAATAACGAAGTTCTACTCTTCAAAGGTGTTACCCAATACATTTGGGATTTCCTTTCATCCTCTCCAGTCCACTCTAAGCGTTCATCTGTCATAGTTGTTTCCAGACTCTGTGGGAATAAAGTCTTGCTACATGATTCTGTTATTATAGTACTTTTTAGCTCTTTCAAATGTATCTACTATTATGGTAGAATACTGATACTAGCTCACTCACTCTTCTACTATTTAAGACTCTCATGAACTAGTTGCTTTTATATATGTATGGAAGGCACATCTGTCTCCAGGAAAGCTCATGTCCTGTTTCTTGTGTGTTCAGTGCCAGGAATCTGGGGAAAATATCTTATTGTTACAGAATTCCAGCATGGTAGGGGTTGGAAGGGACCTCTGGAGATCATCTGGTCTACCCCCACCCCTGCCAAAGCAGGTTCACCTAGAGCAAGTTGCACAGGAACGCGTCCAGGTGGGTTTTGAAAGTCTCCAGAGAAGGAGACTTCACAATCCCCCTGGTAATCCTGTTCCAGGGCTCCATCCTCTTCCAAGTAAAGAAGTTTTTCCTTAAGTTCAGATGGAACTTCCTGTGTTCTTTTTTGTGCCTGTTGCCCCTTGTATCACAGGGCACCACTGAAGAGTGTCCCCGTCCTCTTGACACCTATCCTTTAGATACTGATAAGCATTGAAAGGATCCCCTCTCAGTCTTCTCTTCTCCAGGCTAAACAGCCCCAGGACTCTCAGCCTTTCCTTGTCACAGAGATGCTTCAGTCCCATAATCATTTTAGTAGCCCTCCGTTGGACTCTCTAGTAGTTCCCCATCTCTCTTGAACTGGGGAACCCGGAACTGGACACAGTACTCCAGATGTGGTCTCACCAGGGCAGGGTAGGGGGGAGGGAGAACCTCCCATGACCTGCTGGACACACTTCTCAATGCATCCAGGGTGCCATTGGCCACCTTGGCCTCGAGCCCGCTGCTGGCTCATGGCCGTCCTGTTGTCCACTGGGACTCCCAGGTCTTTTTCCGCAGAGCTGCTTTCCATCAGATCAGCCCCTAGTCTGTACTGGTGGAGGGAGTTACTCCTTCCTAAGTGCAGGACCCTACCCTTACTAAACTTCACAGGATTCCCCTCCAGCCAGCTCTCCAGCCTGTTGAGATCTCGCCCCAGCAAGCACAACTCTGGTGTATCAGCCACTCTTTCCAGTTTTGTATTATCAGCAAACTTGCTGAGGGTCCACTCCTGCCCTTCATCCAGGTCGTTGATGATGATATTGAAAAAGACTGGACTCAGTACTGACCCCTGGTGAACACCACTAGCTACAGGCTTCCAACCAGGCTCCGCACCACAGATCAGAACCCTCTGATCGCTGTTGTTAGAATCACAGAATGGTGGGGATTGAAAGGGGGCTCATTGAGTCCAGTTCACCCGGTTCTCAGTCCACCTCATTGTCTATTCATCTAACCCCCTTTCCTGAGCTTACTTGTGAGGCTATTGTGGGAAACAGGGTTCAGAAGCCTTTCTGAGTTTGAGGTAGACAACATCCACTGCTCTCCCCTTGCCTACCCAGTCAATCATGCCATAACAGAAAGCTATCACATTGGTCAAGCATGATTTCCCCTTGGTGAATCCATGTTGACCACTCCCGATAAGCCTCTTTTCCTCCATATGCTTAGGGATGATATCCAGAATAAGCTGTTCAATCACCTTTCTAGGGATAGAGGTGGGGCTGACAGGCCTGTCATTTCCTAGGTCCTCCTCCTTGCCCTTTTTGAAGATTGGAATGACATTGGCCTTCTTCCAGTCCCCAGGCACCTCTCCTGTTCTCCATGACCTTTCCAAGATGCTGGCGAGTGGCTTAGCCTTGCCGGCCTGTCTTTCCTAAAAAGTACGTAGCTGGCCATGACAGCGTTCCAGTCATGCAAGGTATCCCATCCTGTTTCTGTAGTTACATTGAGTTCCTGGCCCTGTGGCCGCACCCAGATCTCTAGTTCTTCCTGTTTACTCCTCGTGCTGTGTGTGTTGGTGGACAGGCATTGCAGAGCGGTCATCGAGCGTGCAGGTTTCCCTGGAGGGGTGCAGGAGGATCCAGCGTAGTCATACGCACTCTTGAGGTGGTTGGTCTTCTGGCTCTCATCTTGGAAGGCCACTAAGGAACCTTTGTCGCTGCTCAGGTTGGCCTGGCTTGTTCCCCAGTTGGATGCAATGGCAGAGCATTGCCATCCTGGACCCCATCCGCCCGAAGTCCTTCAGTTTAAAGCCCACTTCACCAAGCTGGGCCAGCCTGCTGCCAAAGATTCCCTTGCCTCTTCTGGACAGGTGGATTCCATCCCTTCTTGATAAATTATGATCATCAAAGAATGTCCCATTGTCATAAAAGCCAAAATCCTTGTGACAGCACCAGCCATGTAGCCAGAAGTTGATATTCCAGATTTATCGATTTCTGGCCTTGCTCGTGGGCGTCTGTAGGTGCTAAGGGCTCATAACTAGTTCTGGTGGTGGTGCTGGAGGGTGGAGAGTGGAGTCTTGCTTTTGTGGGTCACCAGGGTCCAAGGTGCCTCATTCTCAGTGGTATCCATTACAGCAACATGGCTGTGAGACCACCTGTCTCCCTCTGCTTCTCAGATACTTCATGGCCTCTTAACAAGTTCTTGCAGCTCAGCCGCCTGATGTAACAGATCCTTACCTTGCACACACCGTTTGCAGTTACACCTTTTCACCAGAAGAAGGTTCTGGGCATTCAATGCGACCTGCTGTCTGTACTGAAGTCTCCTCCTTATCCCAGGTCTGTCTGGGTGGACATATCAGGTTTCTCAAGGGGTTTCTCCATAGGAACACTGGTTTTGACCCTGAGTTGAGTGCCCACCAGTTTAGCAGAGAACTAGAGCACCTCCCCAGGCTGTGACCCTACGGGCAGGACTCTCCAGTGCAAACTACCAGGGCAGACTCGTTCCCTGGGGCAGGTTAAATCCCTCCCTGTTTGCTGCCAGCTCCAGGTGGGTCTTACTGCTCATCCTTGGGGGTCTCCCCACTGAGACTTGGGTTTCAGACCACCCCCGTCCGAAGTGACTGCTACCGCGGCGGCGTTCCTCGCCGCCAGGTCTGCTGTACGCGTCAGAATTTTGCTGATCGTAACTTTTCGGTTTTGACTCGTGGTTGTCTGGAAAGTGTCGCGGTGAAGACGTAGCCTGTACAGACCATTGAGAAGCTCAGTTGTTCGGGCAGACGGGTAACTGGGCTCTGGGCACTTGTGGTGTGGTGTCCTTGTGGAGCATATCCACATGATCCAGTGTGTTTGAAGTTCCTCTAGTGCTTCCCCAGTGCAGGGTGAATGTACCTACCCACCCAGCAGGGATACTGGTGACCAGTTCAGGGTATTTTTAGAACAGAAGGCAAACTGTTTTTGGCGACTTGACCATGTGAGGTTACTGAGATAATACTGGAAGCAAGAATACATGCCTTGTTAGTTGTCTTAAGAGTGATCTTGCTATTTTTTTTCCTTTTTTTGTTTTTTTTCCCCGAATGTTATCTGTTCCAGGGTAAATAACATGCACATAATAATAACCATCTGAATAGCCGGTGATATTAAAACAATCTTTACTCTCCATGGCAGGATATTGACTCTCAGCTCATGGGCTATCATCCAAGTTGAGCTCTAGAAGATGTGTGAATTGGGAAGTTAAAAATAAATCAAAGAACCCTCTTTTAACTGTCCCTGTGCTGGAGTTTGGGGATGTCCCCAATGTAGTCTTAAACAGAATTCCTGTTCATGCCGAGCGTCGGGATGTCCCACTTCTTCCTCTCATTTTGTTCCGCAGTTAGGTTATGTGTGATCATTTCTTGCACAAGAGAACTACTTACCTTACTGAAAACATGTAACAAGATTACTTCTGCTTTAAATACTGCAAAAATAGTTTTGTTTTCAAGAAGCTGTACGAACTGTTAAATGCTGTTTGATTGACACTCCTTCTAAACCGTTGGTATGAGGAGTCTCATGCAACTTTTTAACTTTGTTCCAAAACACTTTGCTAGAAGTGCTGTTTTTTTGCTGTGAAAGAAGACATCTACTATATTTGTAACAATGAATAGCTGGCGGAAAAGAGTTAAAAAGAGTTTTAGTTTGTAGTTGAATGTCCACATAAAGATTTAAAAATGTTACAGACGCTTACCATTTGCACTGGTTTTGTAATTCATGTTTAGGAACTGACTCCTACAAGTTTGCTTTTCTCTCTCTTTGACAGATAGTGACTGGAAGAATGTCTTTTCCACCTCATTTGAATCGCCCTCCTATGGGAATCCCAACGCTTCCCCCTGGGATCCCACCTCCACAATTTCCTGGCTTTCCACCACCTGTACCTCCTGGTAAGTTTTGTTATGGAAGTAGTTTAGAAATAAATTTCCTTTTATTAGTTTGAGCTGTATTATTTACAAAGCTTACTAGCTCTTAATGTATTTCAGTAACTGATTTGTGTTCTGTGCAATTGAGTTTCTAGTTTGCCCACAGATCTTACCACATGAGCAAGCTCCTTTTGGTCCACCAAAAGCTGCTTCCTTCTGACCAGAAATCAAATCATTAGAGACATTGTCTTGGACCTTTTTTAAGACTGGAGCTAGGTAGTGATTTTTGTTAATGTTAGGTATTGTAAGAGCCATTGTTTTGACGGTAGTCCATGATTTTTCAATTGTTTTCATGTAAGCCATCGTAAAGCCTTTGGAATACTTGGATATGCTGGGTATGTGTGGTGAAAATACAGGAGTAACTTTCAGAGAAGGTCCAACTTCGTGCATTGTTTTTCTCCACTTTTTTTTATAAGTCCCACTTTCTTCTGTTTCTCTTCTTACATACGTTCCTGCACATATCTTACAAGCTTTCTGTTAACGTTCCTCATTGGTTCTAATCTTCCCAGAATTAATCCCTTCCTTTCACTTTATTCATCTGTAAGATCAGCCTCTGTTTTTTGCGTTGAGACTTCAATTCATTGGTCTGGAACCACCTTTCTGTACGTGGTCAGCAGAGACAGCAGTGACTGCAGACAGGAGACCACGGAGCGAGTAGGAGAGGGGAATACACCAGAGAATTACCCTTTTAAAATTCATCACAAGGGCTGCAGAAAGTAACTCCTGTCCATATGGTCTTAAGCTGTGTTGTGCACAAGTATTTTGCAGACAACAAAGACATTCAAAAAGCACATGGCTGAATTCAGGACTAGTTCGTGCACTTCCATTCATGATGCTAATCCTTACTTGCGTTAATTTTTCTAAACTTTTGTCTTAAGATCCATGTTATGTTACCTGTTTTCTGCTGAAGGCAGAGTTCTTGATTAGGTAACATTTTGCCATCAAAAATTTCAGGTTACATTTTAAACCCATACCTCTTTACGAGTTCCAGTTTATATATACTAGTGTGAAAAATACCAGGTACTTCTAAAAATAACTTTACGAATAATACTTTGAAATGCCTGATGTACGTTTCTGCTCCGAACGTTTGCTTCTTAACATGTGCAACACATCTTTTTGTTCTCTTGCTGTGTTTGACTTTTTATAAATAGTCATTTCATTATTAGTAATCCAAACAGTACGTAGAGGGGGAGAATTAAATTCTCATTAAATTCTCTGCAGACTAGAAACATGATTTGCTTGCTGTGCAGATAAGGTATTTTGGCCTGTAGAGGACATCTCATTTCTTAGCACAAGTGCATCGATAGAGTTGAAAATACCAGAAGTGAAAGACTACTCTGAAGTTTTTCCATGTGTAAGCTCATGATTTTAGTGGCTTATATAGAATCTTTAGCTAGCTGTTTGGCCAAAATGTCATGTTCTAGTTATCCTACTCAGCCTACAATTTGTTGAAAAGTTTCAGCTAGAGTGGTTCGCTTGAATGAAGTTAGGAAAAGGATTTTGCTTTGCTTAAAAATATGGCCGTTAAAAGTAAGAAGTTGTAGCATTTCCATCTCCAAGTGTGGGAGATTTGGTAAGGATGTGATTCTGATACCTCTTGCCCTGTCCAAAGGTTATCAAATACCATTAAGATCTAAAGATCTTGATGTTCATGTGTAAGAAGTGCTGTCATGAGTCAGACCAGCTGCCCATATAGCCTGGAGCACTGTCTGGGCAGTGGGAATACACGGTGGTATTTAGGATGGGCATGTACCCCCATCTACTTTGAGTCTGTTCCCTCATACAACTGGAGTGTAGAGATATCAGAGTAAAACCTTCATTTTCTTTTGTCTTTTGCTGGACCTGTAATTCATGAACATTTGATTTTATTTATTTTTTTGTAACCTGCTGATACTATCCATCTCCACTGTTACCTCTTGCACCGACTTTGAGAAGTACGTTAACCACTGTGTAAACTGGTACTTTCTTATGTCTTTCTTTAAACTCACTGTCTGCTTAGTGTCCTCCTGCCCCACTGCTGATGTGGGAGTTGGACGAGTTGCTTTTTGTTGTTTTGTGCACCTCAGTCACATTCCATGCCTTGCAAACTTCCACATTTGAAGAGTCTCAGAGTCTTTCCTCATAAAGCAGCTGCTTCAGCACTTAAGTCATGTAGTTGCTCTTCTCTAAGTCTGCGTGGTGGTCTTGGGTTGCAGAGGCCAGGTCTGTAGGCAGTAGTCAAGCAAGAGGGGCACCAGGTTTTTGCACAGCAGCTAAATTGTGCCCGTGGTCCTGATCATCAGTACATTTGCTGATGATGCCCAACGTTTTAGTGAACTTTTTTGGCTTCTGCTGAACATTGTGCTGAAAGTTTCAGAAAAATAACAGTGCTATCAAAAGTATCTTTAGTGAGTTGTAACTTGAGAATCCAAGTTCAGCATCCTGGTGATGATAGTTACAACAGTTGCAAGGCTGCACAAAGGGAGTCTTGTGTTGGAGTAGTTGGTTTCTCCAGTCTGTGAGATGCCATGGTCCATTAAAACTGAGGGTGTGGCAAAGCAGCACAGCTTTTGATTCTCGGGATGGTTTGGAGGGATAGGAGGTAGTACAACTTTAATGTGAAGGAACTGAGGGAAAGTACTGAGTGATGGAGAAAATAAATGATGGCATCAAAACAAAACCAGAGTGAATGAGGAGAAACCTGGAGAGGGTCTCCAAGGAGAAGTGCTGGTTCAGGACAAAGCACTGGATAAAGTGGGAGAACAAGTCCAGGAACAGTAGATTGCGGAAGTTTGGTTAGGATTTTATGAATGCGACAGTAAGAGAGATGGAGAAGGGAAAGATCAAAAGGGAAGGATTAAGAGTGAAAGATTTTTGATTTGTTTTATTTTGTTTTATTTGGGTTTTTTGTTTTTTTTTTTTCTAGAATGAAAAAAAAAGAAATTCTAGGATCCTGGAGCATATTTCTCTGAAGAACATGACATTGACTTCATTGTTCTTAAGTCTTGATATGCTTACTGGCCAATGAGTAGTTTTGAAATCCATTCACTTTATATCTTTACCTGTCTCTTGCAGCTGACATGGGAAGTTAAAGAGCCTTTATGACCGTCAAATACTGGCTCACTTAAAGCTACCAGTGAATTTGGTAGTGGGAAAGAGGATATTCCACGGTATCACTTGATTAAATATTATTTTAAATTAAGTTTTAGAGACTGCAAAGTCAAGTATTCAACGGGTAGGGAGCTCCTGGTTTGAGGTTTTCTGTTCCACCTTTATTAAGCTATTCCATAAATAGTAGCCTGAAGCCTGGTGGCATTCTCTGTAGGACCTCATCCCTCAGCTGTATGCAGAATTGGTCGTACTATGAGAATTGAGCAGGGCAGAAATGAGATTATCATCTGGAGGACAGTACTATGGTTTGAGTATGCTTTGGAAATAGATTGGTTTGTGATGGACAAAGTTGAAATGGTACTATAATAAAAGTGCCCAGGACGTACGTGGTGTGTCAGTGTACTCGGGCTGTGCTTGAATACTTAGGAAGCTACTGGTAGTGAGTATTGCAAAATTTTTATTTGACTAAAATTGCTGTCTGATTTGGAAATCATTTCTGCATTCAGTTCACTTTTATTCGTTAGTAATCTCAACAACACAGACTAACATAAATGTCTTTGTCTTTCTCAGGGACCCCTATGATTCCTGTACCAATGGGCATTATGGCTCCTGCTCCAACTGTAAGTATTGCAGTGGGGATGAGACGATAGCAGAATAAAACTTAGCAGTAAAACTTAGCAGACGTCAGCAGTATTTTTGTTTTGCTCTATTCCATCAGAATTTGTACTATGAAAGGAGATGCTTCACCTGAAATGCAAATATTATGCAAGTATTATGCTGATTTCTGACCTAGACAAAGTTTGCAGTCATGTCTGGAGCTGCTCGCTGTGATGGTGAAGCAGTTACTGTTCTTGCAAGAAGATGTACTCATCTCAAATACGATGATTTAGGCTTTACCTTCAGATTGTGCATGGTCGTCTTATGGGGTTAGACCAGTTAGATTCCAGGCCTCTTGCTTTTGAGCTTGTTGACCTAACAGAGTGCTCTGGAGGCATCATTTCATCCTGATTTATAAGGCCCATCATGCTGCCTGCTGAGCTGGCCAGAAGGGGGTGTGAGCATTGACAAGCTTACAAGCTCTCTCCCCATGTTGCAGGGGAAGGAATAGTTGCATGTAATATGCGTCTGTGAAGGAGCATATGAGAGAAAAGCCTCTTTGTCTTTAGTTGGAAGGAAGGTTCATGATTTTTAGGGTGGAAAAAAGCTCTCTTTAAAATATAAAGGTTACTTCTTAGTTCCAAGATGTGTTACCGTTTCTGCAGCTTTGCATTAAGTATAATCTTCCCAAGTACAGCATTTTTTGATAGCTTGTGTTATCTGTTACAGGAAGATATGTTCTTAACTACAACCAGTGTTGTTAAGACAAAGATACTGGAACAAATGCATTATTCAGTTTTCTGATTAAAATAATTTTTATTCGGTAACCCCTCTAGAAGGCTTTTGAGAAGAGGAACTCAGTGCCTATGTACCGTTAAATCTGAGGTGGAAGGAGAGAGGGGTGCCGCAAAATGGAGCAGATGATTGTGCCTCTCTCTGTACAGTTTATTTTACAAATGTTTGCTCCTTAACCCAGAGAGGCTTTGGGTTGTGTATTGATTAAGTAAAGCAGTAGTGTTTATTCACCCTGAAAGCTCTGAGACCTGTCACGTGTCCGTTGAAGCCTTTTGAGTCAGAGAGTTACTTTTGTATTTGCAGCTGGCTTTTTTACACTGTTAGGTAAGGTACTTCAACTTCCAGTGACTCAACTCTTGCAAAGTATTTATAGAAGAAATTATACTTAATGTTGCTGTAGCTTTGCCTTGAGACTTTCCAGTAGCCGTGTTCAGGTACACCTTTTTTTGCCTGTCTGCCAGAAAATTGCAGTCTTTTTTTTTTGTGTTGTATAAAGTGTTAAACTCTGAACCACTTCTTGGTGTTTCACTCCATAAGCCTAACTAAGGCTCATATGGATATTTAATTTTGAAACACCTGTGCATCCCAATTCCTTTGTCTTATGGATTTAAAAACAAAGCAAAAAAAGCCCAAACAACCCAACACTTTATTTTACACCCTCTCCTCCTTTTTCTAGGTATTAGTTCCTACCTCAGTGTCTATGGTTGGAAAACATCTGGGAGTCAGAAAAGAACATCCTGGCTTAAAGAACAAAGAAAACGATGAAAACAGCGGCCCCACTACCACCGTTTTTGTAGGCAACATTTCTGAGAAGGCCTCGGACATGCTCATACGGCAGCTTCTAGCAGTAAGTACAATGGACTGCTTGTTAGAACTCTTCCCTGGCTGATGAATGAAATAATGACCCACAAGCACTGGATTGAATCTAAAAGAGTTAGGCCCACTCGCTGGAATACCAGTCCATTGTGCTTGAGTTTAAAGTCAGGAAATGAAGAGTGCAGCTTTGTTTTAAGCTGTAGATGTGAGTGAACATAGACATATTTTATTTTCAGTAGTATTTACTCTTTCTGTACATCATCTTTTGCAAAAAGTTGTTGTAAGTTAAGTTTTGTAAGTTTATTAAGTGGTTGTAATGTTTTGGATGTAATAGTTGGTTTTATCTTTCTTGCAGAAATGTGGCTTGGTTTTGAGTTGGAAGAGAGTACAAGGGGCATCTGGAAAACTTCAAGGTAATTGTTTGTACTTTCCAAAATCTCTAGTTAGGCTCTTGTTTTTATTACCTGGCAGCTTTCCAAATGTCCAACACATTGCTATTAATGCTTTTGTATTTTAAGATACTGTATATGGTATTTAACTGCTGAATATTTTCTAGTAAAGGGCTGGTATTTTCTGTCTTTGGAATCAAGACAGAAAAGCCAAATGAGAAGGTGTCCTGGGGGCCTAATTTTGTTCACCTTTCTGTTCGGAGACTGAATGAGGACTCTATAGACCATCCCTGAGAAAGGTTTACTTGTTCACACTTAACCGCCAAAGGAGCGTATCTCTAACACTGTTAATGGTGTCTGCCATTCCTCTGTATTACCCTTCTCCGTTAAGGAGGTTTTCCTGACGTAAAATTTATCTTCCTTCCCTATCATCAAATAGAACTGATTTGTTTTTTCTTATGACCTTCTCCGGTGGATACAGGAAACAATTTTAGCTACTGTTTGTTTGTTACTGTTAGTGTTTTCACATCTTCCCTAGGTTTGGTTTTTTTTTTTTTCTTCTGTTAAGATCTAACTCAGTTTCTTCACCTTTATGATATATCATACTGGGTTTGTTTTGCTCTCATAAGGTATTTTTCTCATTTACAACTTTAACTCTTGTGAAGAACATAGTTTGAAATACCCCTCCCTCCAGGTTAACTGTGAGCTGTTGATCACTGTCCTTTGTCTTCAGGCAGTTATAAATCCGCCTGAGACATTTCTTCATACCAGCTACATTCTCTGGTTAAGACAGGCTTGCCAAAAGGTTTACAGATCCTAGAGTGGTTTGGGTTGGAAGGGACCTTTAAGGGTCGTCTAGTCCAACCACCCTGCAGTGAGCAGGGACAGCTTCAACTGGAGCAGGTTGCTCAGAGCCCTGTCCAACCTCACCTGGAATGATTCCAGGAACGGAACATCTACAATATATGTATTGCTTTCACCTTATTCACCATTAAAGACTAATGCAGTGTATGATCTTTCTGAATTTTTATGATGCATAGTCCTGTTTTGTTTTGGTTTTTTTTAAAAAGAAATGCCTTTGTTCTATGTTTATTGATTTGAAACACTTTTTTTTACGTGAAGTAGATTACCTGAAGAGCTTTAACACTTTTCATTTCAATCACCCATTTCAGCCTTTGGATTTTGTGAGTACAAAGAACCAGAATCCACGCTACGAGCACTGAGACTTCTCCATGACCTGCAGATTGGAGAGAAGAAGCTGCTAGTCAAAGTTGATGCAAAGACGAAGGCTCAGCTAGATGAATGGAAAGCAAAGAAAAAGGCTTCTAATGGGGTATGTACACAGTGTGTGACTTGAGTTATTTTGGCAGGAGGGCGATGTAACGTGCCTGCTTGGTCAGACTGTGAGTCTGTCCCTTAGTTTCTATTCTTGTCTCTGTCCTTAATTCATTTCAGGATTTTAACAGAATCACATGAATGAGTCTAAAGACGTGTTGAAAAGCGGTGAAGTGTAAGCTCTTAATTCACCAGCCCTCTAACTTATCTCTAAGCGACAAATGAATCTCTAGAATTCATGTAATTCATTCTAAAGTGCAGCGATATGTGCTGTATATACATTATGATTCTCTTGCTTCATTTTTGTCTATAAACTCTTGAAAGTATATAAACTTGAGAAGTATTTGTTACTCTGTCAGAGTATATCATATCTGAGGAGAATTGGAGTTTCTTTCCCCTCCACTGATGACCTTCTAGAAGAAATTAATGAAAAGCAGATCATTCAGTAGATGATGCAGCTATCAGGCAGTGGGCAGCTTACAGACATTTAGTAGGTGGGGAAACTGGTTTTGTACCATTCCTTTCTAGACCTAAGGATCTGTTCTGGAATAATTGCAGGTATTTGATATGTTGAATTCTTGTGGGATGCAGAAATACTTAATTGACAGTTTTGCCTTAAAATGAATTTTATCTGCTTCTTTGCTAAAATAATATATTTCACGTCACAATCGAGTTGTTTGGCTTGGTCTCTTAACTATTTTAAAGTTCTACATATGCCTTAAGATGGTGCTTAAAACAATTATTTTCTGTTAAATGAAAGAGAAAGAGACTGTCGTTCAGAAAACTGAATATACTAATCACATTGTAGCAGGTAAATTCCAAATTGGAGTTGTTCTTAAAGCTATGTCAAATACAGTGGGAATGCAAGTACTTTTATTTCATTTTGTTTAGTCAGAACTAGAGGCATGATGATGACTTGAAGTACTTGACATAGCTGTGACTGTGTACCCAGTGTCTGGGGTGAATGCAGCGGCTCAATAAAGCAGAGTGCTGACTTCACAGGGTATGGCTGGGCTAGGGTACTGTCTGTTAATGTTGGCAAGGGTTTGATTCCACTCCCCACTCCATTCCATACTTCCTTATTTCCTGCTGGCATCCCCTGTAATACTGTACTTCACGGCTGGTACTAAAGACAAGCTTAAAGTATCAGTGGAGTTCTTGTACGTATCTCTTACGAATTTTATTTTCTGTGAGCTGCTGTGGGTTACAATCAATCCCAGAGGACTGATTGTAATAAAGCAGAGGGTGCTGTTTGTCACTTTGGTGGAGTCGACAGTATGTGCCGATTCTGTTGAACTGTTGAGTGAGGTTAGTTCCAAATGGTGGTTTTTTTTGTTCATTGTTTGTTGTTTTCTTTTTCTGTTGTGATGGTTTAAAGTGAATTGCCAAGGAATATTGATGAAGTATATCGTAATTATACTGCTTCGAGATTCCTTTCATACCATCATTGGTGTGCTGGTGACACTCAGATCCAAAAGCTGCAACTTTTTTCTTTAATCTTTTTCATTAAGAAGTCAAACGTGTACACTGCAACACAATTCCTCATAGACACACACCAAGCAAACCCTTATCTAATTGGCTCCTCTCCCTGATCACTACTTCTCCCTGGACCTCTTCAATTCCACTCCCTATCACTGCCTTCTAGCTCTTTTCAGCCTGTTGCTCCTTGGCCTGGCAGCCTCTTCAGCTCCAACTGAATCCTCCCTTCCCCCTCATTCTTAGCTGCTGCTCCATAAGACCCTTCCCTCCCCCTCACTCCACCCACCACCTATCGCTTGATGGGATACTCAGCAGGATTCTCAGGTGAGATTCCATTTTTCTAAAAGGTTCAGGGGATCAAGAGGTGGGCTGCCTTGCTCAGTATCCTGGAATATGTAGTGAAACACACTTCTTTGTGTGTGCTCCATTTCCTCTCTACAAGGTGGAAGGGTGCAAACAGATGAGGAACTACAAAGCAGTCGACCCAACAGTAATAAGAAAAAGTTTGTTGTGCAAGGAATGTTTTTTCCCTAACAAAATGTTTCTTTAATAGTTCTGCCATTATAAGTTGCAACCTGAAAGTTACAGGTAGGCATTTGTATTGTACGGCACTTAAGTAGAAGGCTTTGAGGAACTACTGTTGAAATGACTTGAAGTTCTGGAGGATACAAGGCAAAAACAGTGGTTGCCTTTCTGGAGCGTGTGTGCACTTTCTCTTTTCCCATCTACCGACTTAATCGCCATTTGTCCGTTCTGTTTTATTATGCAGTCCTACCCTTGCTCCTGGCAGCCATTCCACATGTAAAACTATGTGGTCCCCAGTGGTGTTGCCAGTGGGAGAAGATCTGACTGAAATAATGCAGTTGATAACTACGTATAGTGATTTGGGGTTTGTGATTGGTTGGTGGTTGGTTGGTTTTTTTTTTGTTTGGTGGTTTTGGGGATCTGGTTTTGTTTGTCTTTTTAGTAAATGCTGTAGGGGCATGAATGTGATGACCAAAGGTGAATTTTTGAAATAAGACTAGTATTATTCCCAACTTGTTGATTCTTGTTAATTTTGCCATTTTTTTCCTTAGAACTCCAGACCAGAGACGACAAATGATGATGATGAAGCACTGGATGAGGAAACAAAGAGAAGAGATCAGATAATTAAAGGGGCCATTGAAGTCTTAATACGAGAATATTCCAGCGAGCTCAATGCCCCCTCCCAGGAATCTGACTCTCACCCCAGGAAGAAGAAAAAGGAAAAGAAGGAGGACGTATGTGTTTTGATTTTGGACAAACCAGATTTTTTTCTTCAACTCACCTTTATATAATGGCCAAACCTTGTGCAAATACTTTAAACCTAAACTTCTGATGAGAAAACAAATCAACAAGCATTGATGTCAGCAGCAGTTTTTTTTTTGGTTTTTTTTTGTTTTTTTTTAAGCTGAAAGCTAGTCAGTTGTAGACGCCATCCCTTCAGATGGTTTAGGCATCTAAGCACCTAGACTTCTTGGAACAACAGGTTTGAATCTGGGCAGGATTGAACCGGCCTTTTGTCCCTCTGAAGGTGGAAAACCTGAATTTAGTGCAGTTTAATCTGTATGTGCATGTAGGATTTTTCAGATGAGAACTTAAACAACTGTAAAGAGTTTCCTGCGTAACCGTCCATTGCCACTGAAAGATGCCAGGGCGCTTTTGTGAGGGCAGGAATTTGCTCTGGTAGTTTTTCACAAAGTTCTGCTCTCTGCTTCAAGTATGCCTTCTTGTGCACCTTGTTTGAACTGGTTGCAGCTGTCTCCCCAGATGTGGGAGTGCTTCGTTAGTCGTATATATGTATACCTCACAAACCTTGGAGGGAACCTTCAGGGATGAAAGGCATATTGTAATCTTCCTGCCTTACAAAATCACTTTTACACCCATGTCTCAGTTTGGCTGGATGTGATCAGCTGGTTTTCATATCTTGTAAAATACAAAAAAAAGAGCCCTTTTAAGCAGGAAAGAATGTTCTGGTTTAGACCTGCTTCTGTGGATGACCTTTTTTATGGATTAAGAGAAACTGGAAAAGGAGGAATAAGAATGAGCAAACTCAGACCTGGCTATTCCAGCCAAGTTTCTAACCATGGGAAAACGGGCTTTCACACCTACCATTCTGCACCTAATATGAAGGAGATTGGAAAATCGTTTGATCAAAATTTTTATCCACTTAAGTCTTCTGCAAAGTAGCTGTTCCAAGGCAATAATGCAGTTTCAAATGCTTATGGAGTTTCAGTGTGGTGAAGGAAGCAAAATCTCCCTCGGGGAGCGAGTATGTCTTCCCCACAACATTGTTAGCCTTGGCTGACCTGAAGTATAAAAATGCTGAGCTGACAACTTGTTTTTCTTTCCTCTCCCTCCCTTTGGGAGAAGATGCTGTCTTGGATGAGAATTTACAAATGAGTCACTGTCTAATGCTGTCAGCTGTATTTTTTTGGTTACAAGCTTTGTTACGATGTGTACTGTCCTGTGGGTACATATATATGTACATATATATATATGGCCGTGAATAATGTCAGGTAGTTAAACATTGTAAGAGACCACAGTAGTCTTGGAAGAGCTGGGTGCTGACTGTGTCCCTGGGACAGAGGGATATTCCGCTAGCTCTCTACGATGTAGAATTTGACTAATCTGAGCTAGTTGAGCGGAAAAATAAGCTCTGTTAAAATACATGGCGCTTTGTGGGTGGAACTAGCACCCGGTCCTCCCTCCCGTACTGGGAAGGAGGAAAAGAAACCCAGAAGCTGCCATCTTTGGCCTGTGTGGATAGAGGTGGGAGTGAAGAGTTGGTCCTAGCTCATTGCTCTCTTGTCCTTAAAGGAGAGGAAAGAGAAGGACTGTGGAGGGTGGGGGGCAAGGGAAAGTGAATGCAGATCTGTGGTTGGGGGCGGGGGGCACAGGGAAACTCGGCCAGCTTTGGGGCCGTTGTCTCCTGAACAGCTTGGTGTGAAGAAGACTCCTGCTGGTGTTAGCAGCGGAGCCCGTTAGTTCTTCTGGATGAAGGCATGACTGGTGTGGGGGAGTTGAAAATGTGTGCGGGGAGCTGGGAGTGAGTGGAATCTGGTTTTCAATTTCAAGCAACGGGGGAACCTCGCTAATTCGCGCTAACTAGTAGTTAGGAGGAGAGATCGACCAAATTTTGCGAATTAGCGAGTAAATAAAATCGAGACGTACCCACTGCAAATGTACCGACGATTTCTATTGGCAAGTGTAGCTTAGTCTCGTTTCTGGTGCTGCCATAGCGTACTAATACCTGTAGTACACTTGTCGTTCAGTGAAGTCTTACTAACATGAGACCTCACGATGTATTTTAAGTAGTTCAGGGAGGGGAGAATTAGCGAGGTTCTTCTGTAATTTTGTTGAATCAAAGAATTGAGATCACAGCGATACAGTATTGCCTTATAGTACAAACATACAAAACAATTGTTTTTCAGAGTAGTGTGCAATCTATTTTTAAAAAAAAAAATCTCCGTGGATTTTTCCGCAGATTTTCCGCAGATTTCCAGTGGCCCCACTGATACCTTATCCACTCATCACCAAGGTTCGTTTACATTGTAGGCTTTGACAATGACTATGTTTACTGCTAGTTGCCAGATTTGTGACTCTTGTCCATCTGATTTTTTTTATTATTTTTTTTTTTTCTCCACTCATTAACATCAGACTGTCAGGTTTGGTACTGCAGAAGGACTTTGTTTATCTCTTGCAAGACTGGTTGAAAACTTCTAACCTTCAGCTTTTCTCTTGTTCTGCTATGTCTGTACAGATGGCTCTTAATGCTTTTCCTCCTGTCCCACTTGTTTTTTAGGAGGATATAAATGCTATAGAAATGGAGGAAGACAAAAGAGACCTGATATCAAGAGAGATCAGTAAATTCAGAGACACACACAAGGTAGTATTCTTGTTTTTGCGCTTGATACAAATTAGGCTTTTTCAAAGTCAAAAAAACCACTATTATAAAATTTAGCAGTGCATTGCAATATCACTTAAAATGCTGTTTATATTAGGTTTAATATACATGTAGTTCTTTACAAGTCAAAAAAAAGACAACTACCACGTTAAAGTGGCCCTTGACATCTTTATGCTGAGACTTTGATTGCTTCTGAGTATTTTGCAGTCTTCTCACTTTAACCTGAATAAAGGCAACTTAAGTTTCTACACATACAATAAGTCGAGATATTTATGACTAAAGACTAAACGGGGCTGCAGTATAAGACATACACTTGAGTGTGTTTCTGTAGGTAGCTTTGTAACATAATCCGAGATTATATGAAGAGTTGAAACTTGAATTGAATTTAAGTCTTTTATTTTAATAGTTCTAAGTTAAGAGTGGGGGAAGATTAAAGCTAGGTCAGTGGTTACCAGACTTACCAAACTTTAGATGCATGGAAGAACTGTAAATTCCCATAAAGCTAATCTATTCATTGACCCCCACCATTATGATAGAGATCATATGGTGACTAATGCAAGATGAAACTCACAGCTTGGAAAGTAACATGGAATAGGATGTAAGTATGAGCTTCTGTTTTTTTTATATTTATGGATGCCCCCTCAGAAAAATATGCAAAGGGGTAACTGGCTTGGAAATGTTTGTGCACATCAAGTCCCACCTCAGGGTTACCACTTACAGAAGTTTCCGCTAATGCTAGTGCATCTGTGAATGTTTCTGCTTTGGAAAACGATACTTGCGGATAGTAAAGCACAACTATGCATGTAATGGTCTGACTTTAATGTTTAGCTTAAAGTTGGTATTATTTTCTCCCCAACAAGACTGGAATGGCCCTTGCCCTAGGGAAGGATCAGCAAGCTGCTCTTTTGAGCGCACACTTTTCTTTCAAAATACCCCCAAACCAACGTTAAAGCAAATGTTGAAGGTGCAGCCAGGTGGAGTATGCCCATGTTATTCAGCTTTACCACGTGCGGTAGGGATGGTACCGTGTTTTCACTCAACTGTATCAATGTAAACGGAAGTGACTACACGTTGTTGTATGTACACGTATTCAGTTTTGCTCTTGACTGAAGTTGTTGGAGATAAAAACCTGGGGAAAAATTCTAGAAGAAATCGTCTGGCGAAGCTCAACAATTGAACGTGAAACTGGTCAGTGGTGAAACTTCAGTAGAGTTGTGTTCAATTCCAAGCCCTAAGTTGTCACTGGTACTAGGATGCAAACAAGTAATAACTTTTTAAAAAAACAAACAACAAACCAAACAAAAAACATGCTTCGTTGTTTTGGAAGCTGCTGGGCATTTTACTGCCTAAAATCTGTACTATTGCGGGGGGCTATTTTGGGTTTCTTAACATTAAAAATGAACTGAAAGTAGCCATTGTGTATATTGGATATGTTGAAAAGGGGCTGTTGAATCTTTAGCAGCTGACTAGTGAGCACAGTGAACCTTTGCATGTTTTTGGTATGAGTTTATAAAACAATAACCACAGACTGTCAGGGTATCAGCATTGCAGGGGGCGTCCATTTACAGCACGGACGAGTCTGAAGAGAGCTCAAGGTAAGATTTATAATTCTTCTACCTGTTCATTTCTGTTCATTACTTCAGTTTATCTGATACCGTTCCCATCCCATTACCCTTTCAGATCCTCTTATTTAGGCTGATAGAAGTTGATGAGGTCAGATTTTGATTACAAAATAGACCAGTTTATTTTTTCAATTGGATTTTAAGAAAGTGGACCTACAAAATGGATTTTAATGCACCGAGACTTGTGTGTGTGTATATTTACACTTCTGTTAATATATTTTTTAAAAAAA
>VWZK01010810.1:219440-238029 GCA_013396935.1 Baryphthengus martii | reverse complement strand
AAAGGGGAAAAAAAAAAAAAAAAAGAAAAGAAAAAGAAACCCACTCTCTTGAGAAATCTCACCACGAACAAAATTTTTGGGAGTGCCAAAAAAGTAGGAGTTCAACCAAAGAAATTTCTATTGGAACATCTAAGATAACCTGTAAGTATCAACCCCTTCAGTATGTAAACTTTTCTTTAAAAGTATATGAAATTTGAGGTAAGTTGGATTTTTAAAAGTTGACAGCCTAGTTTAACATCTGACCGTACTTTGGTTTAACACTGTGAAGCTCCTGTAAAATACAGGCCTGTAGAAACTGGTTCTCAGCTCAGTGTATATTGTAGAATCGAAGTTCTGGTCTTTTTCATATCAGTTTTCTACCAATTCCTACCATTTTTAGTCCCTTTTTCCTTTTGTGATTTCAATGTATCCAACCCTGGTTTGCCTGTATTGTGCTATCAATGCAGTGTAGTTTCACTGGATACATTAATCACTAGTGAATTAGCTTTATTTCTGTAATCCTTTGTCGGTTCTCTGGTCCCTGTGCCTGTGGCGGAAGAAAACTTATCAGGTAAGATTGCTTTTTAAAGTTGTCTTAAATGCTTTGTTTAAAAGAAAAGAAAAAACAAACAAACAAACCAAACCAAAAAAAAAAGCAAAAACGAAACCAGAGAAAATGCTGTTTCATTGTTCCGGTTTTTAATTTCATTTCAGTGGTGGTAAACGTGGAGCCAAAGGGGATAAACCTGTTTATTCTGCTCAATATTTGTTCACAAAAGTGGTGTTCTGGCATCCATCAGGTTGAAATTTGGTATATTTGGTTGTTATTTGGTGTATTTGTGAACCGTGTACTTGCTCTTCCTCCCAGAAACATAGCTTATAGGCAAGGTTAATCCAGTGTTGGCGGTCCATGTCCTAGCACAGCATCTGTAAGTTAACACATAACAATTGCTTCCAAGGATGGATTTATCTATCATTCTGTTGATGTATTTTCTATTGTCTTATAGGAATTCTGGTCATAGGAACTGTTTCATAATTGAAAAAAAAAAAAAAAGTGGCAATTTTGTACAATTTTTAGTAAAACTGTAGCAGGTAACCCTTTAGTTTCTGTGTTTCAAAAGAGCTATTTCCAACCTTTTTTTAACTCTCTCCATCTTGCAGTGGTGGAAGTTAAGGATTCCATTCTGCAGAGCCCAGTTCTTAACAAGGAACTGTTAGAGCTTTTTTAGGGAGGGCAAAGGGGAAAGGTTGCAGCTCTCTCCACTGTTTAACCACATGCACCACGTGTAAGTGGATAAATTTCTTTACCCAAGTTTCCCTATAGGACGGTTTTGGTCTGCCAAGGCTTTTTGGGAAACAACTTGCCGTCCCAGTAAGCTTTCCACTGTGATCTATTTTCCTAGTTGAACAGAAGTAATTTTATCAGCTAGGAGTCCGCTTTGCTTGTACCCAAGTGGCTTGTAGGGCCAATGGAATTTGCGACCCACCTGAATTGTGACTGGCAGTGCACTCTGTATGTGCAATTTAGTCAGCTAATAATAAATATGAGGCCAGCCCTACTCTGCTAAGGTTGGAGATTGCTGGTCTGTGTAGATCTATGCTTTTGCACGAAACTTAGTCTTGTGATTGCTGCATTTTGATTTCATACTTATGAGTTCCGAAACAACACCCACCAAACCCTACTTAATATTTTCAAATCTGTGGCGGTTTTGGTGTTTCCATTACCAGCCTTGTGTGTTGCGCCGGGAATGTCCAGTTCCTATAACTACAGAACTAACTATGAAAGTTCTCTTGTTGGTTTTTAGAAACTGGAGGAGGAAAAAGGCAAAAAGGAGAAAGAAAGACAGGAAATTGAAAAAGAACGCAGAGAAAGAGAAAGGGAACGGGAGCGTGAACGAGAAAGGAGGGAGCGTGAAAGAGAGAGGGAGCGTGAACGAGAGAAGGAGAAGGAACGGGAGCGTGAACGAGAGCGAGATAGGGATCGTGACCGAACTAAGGACCGAGACAGAGACCGCGAACGAGACCGAGATCGTGACAGAGATCGTGAAAGGAGTTCAGATCGCAACAAGGATCGGAGCAGATCAAGGTAAGTGCGCTTGAGTTACTATTTATTTCACACAATATCATAGTATCCCGGGTCAGAAGGAACCTCAAGGATCATCTAGTCCAACTCTTTAAGCTAGAGAAATACAGTTTAAATGAGATGGCCCAGCACCCTGTCAAGCTGAGCCTTAAAACTGTCTAAAGTTGAGGAATCCGCCACTTCCCTTGGAAGACTATTCCAATGTCTAATTGCTCTCATGGTGAAAAATTTTGCTCTGGAGTCTAATCAGAATCTCCCCAGGAGCAGCTTGTGTCCATTACCTCTTGTCTTTTCCATGTGACTCCTTGTGAAAAGGGAGTCTCCATCTTCTTGGTAGCCACCCTTTATGTCCTGGTACATGGTAATAAGGTCTCCCCTAAGCCTTCTCTTCTCAAGGCTGAGCAAACCCACCTCTCTCAGCCTTTCTTCATATGGCAGGTCTTCTAGTCCGCTGATCATCCTCATGGCCCTTCTCTGGACCCTCTCCAGCCTGTCCACATCTTTTTTGTATAGCAGAGACAAAACTGAACACAGTACTTGAGGTGTGGCCTGACCAGTGCTGAGTAGAGCGGGACAACGACTTCCTTGTCCCTGCTGGTGATGCCCTTGTTAACGCAGCCCAGCATCCTGGTGGCTTTCTTTGCCGCTCAGCACACTTACTTACAGTGAGCTTGCTGTCCACCAAGACCCCCACGTCCATTTCCATGGGGCTGCTCTCTGGCCGGGTGCATCCCAGTCTGAGCTGCATTCCTGGGTTATGTGTTCCCAGCTACAGGACACTACACTTGTGCCCATTGAGCTTCATAAGGTTCCTGCTAACCCACTCCTTCAGCCTGTCCAGATCTTCCTGGAGGGTGGCTCTTCCTTCTGGAGTGTCAACTTCCCCACTCATTTTGGTGTCATTTGCAAGCTTTACCATTTTGTTTTTTTCTAGTGCCATTTACCAAGTGCATATAGTTCAGCAGATCAGCTGCCATTAAAAAGAGAATGGTCGTTTTGTAAGATCAGAGTAGAAACAAGAAGTCAGAATTTTAGAAAATGTATTGAAAGAATGCTTGATTCTCTCTGCAGCACAGGAATGTAAGGACTGCAGTATGCAGTAAGCAACCACCCAGCCATACTGGTTTTTAAGCATACTGATTTTATCTCAAATATATCTTATTTTTTTTCATGGGTAGCTTATATTTTTATTCCTACTTGAGGTTTTTTTATGTCTGTGGTATCTTTTAGCTTACGAAGATTTTATGTTTTCTTTGGTTATGTGGTTTTTTTGGTCAGTTTTTTGTGTTTTTTTTAATAAAAGCAAGAGTATTCCCTTTTTAGTCTTGAACTGTGACTAATCATGTTAGTCTCTGGATGCTTCTTTTTCCTTTTTTACCACAGAAAAATAGTTGTTTCACTTTAAATCCTCTTGTCAATAGGGTTCGGGTTGTCTGTATGCCGTGTAAACACAAAGGGTTTATTAATTAAATTTGTGGGTTTTTTAGATGCAATTTATGGAGAACTACTTAAACAGTCTGATAAGAATTGCCAAGTGCTCGTGCTTAGTGTCTGTAGGTGTCACTAATGGTTACTGCTCATCTACTTTTAGGTAAATGAGTTCTTGCATATATTAGAAGTATTGGTTTATGCCCATGAAGAAGAGTAAGTTTCCAGGTGCTGTAAATAATGCTTTTGAAGTTAAGTCATTTGATTGTGTGGAGAGAAACGATCTGTGCTTAATGTTGGAATTTTTCCTTCCTACAGAGAAAAAAGCAGAGACAGGGAAAGAGAACGAGAGCGTGAGAGGGAAAGAGAACGAGAGCGCGAGAGGGAAAGGGAGCGCGAGCGGGAACGGGAACGAGAACGTGAGCGGGAACGAGAACGTGAGAAGGATAAGAAGAGAGACCGAGAAGAAGATGAAGAAGATGCCTATGAACGCCGAAAACTGGAGAGGAAACTGCGGGAGAAGGAAGCTGCATATCAAGAGGTAGGTTGGGATTTTTAAGGTTTCTTAAGGAAAAAATTGTTTCTGAGGGTTGATATTAAGTCTTCTATTATAAAATATGTAATTCCTTCTCTCTCTTCTTATCCTAAATACATTTTTTTTATCCTTTGACTACATGAATTTGGGCAGAATATGTATGTCACTGTCAGAACAACTTTGAGCTGCTTATCCCAGCCTTTTAAATTATAAATAAATAATTTGCTTCATTTTAATGCAGTTGGGTTTAAACAATAATTGAAACTAACTTCAAAGTAGTGTCATTGTTCTTCACGTTCTTGAGATCAGAGTGTGCTTTTTCTTCTGTTGTAGCGTCTTAAAAACTGGGAAATCAGAGAACGGAAGAAAAGTCGAGAGTATGAAAAGGAGGCTGAAAGGGAAGAAGAAAGAAGAAGGGAAATGGTAAGGCTTAGAGTTCTACTTGTCATTTTTCCCCCTTGTTCTTTGAGTCCCATTTAGAACGGAACATTGTACTCTTTCTGGATGATAGAGTTCTTATTTTGCATGAACACCATGTATGTTTTTATACAAAGTAAAAATAGCTAATAGACTTGAAACAAAAGGTGTCTAGTAAGTGGGAGTACTGCTGAGAGTCTGGAGAACAAAGCCTACTGGCTCAGTCTTGGGAAGGCAAAAGAATGAGAAGTAGGCAGTTGCAAAATACTGTAGTGTGATCATCAAGCACTATTACATCTGTAACCTGTAATTGGATCAGATTTGTAGCAAAGCCTACTGTATGTTCTATGTCATACAGGTGGAACAAGACCAGTCTTTTTACTTCCAACCTGCTCACGTGCCTGAACCTCCTGTACTATATGATATAATATTCTGTAATATATCTAAGCACCTTGTAAATGTCTGTCTTTAGTTCATTAGTTGTAAAATCACCAGTTATCAATGTAACACTTTGAAGTTTTGCACAAAAAGACACCTTTGGAAGACAGATACTTTCCTAATCTCATAGTTTTGTGCTAAAGGGTAATGAAGTTATTTTAATCTATGGAGGCATTATTTCACTTCGTAATTCTCCCAGAGAAGGAGAGAAGATACGAGAGAGTTCTAAGTAGGAGACAGGTTAGGAATTGCTTCAAAGACAATGGAAGGGGAAAGAAAAAAAGACAAAGAGGAAATTAGAAAATACGTTGTTTTCCATGGAATCTGATTTTTTCCCCCTAAATGACTGAGAGGGGAAAAAGATGTTTGAGTGACTCAAGGATATTTTCTGTTCATGATTCTTCTAGACACTGACCATGGATGGCAGTTGTAGAGAGCAGCGTTAAATTTTGTGCTGAATTTAAATTGTGTGTTTTTTAAAAAGCACAATTCATGAAACAAAACAATACTGATAAAACACACGTAAACCGTCATGTTAAAATATCCAATACCAGACTTACAAATTTGAAGAATAAGAACTTTGATCCTCCTCTTTTGTGATTATTTTGTTGTTGTTGTTGTTTCTTTTAAAAGAAGAGAGGGATGTGTGTGTATTTAAAACCCCTTTAAAATGCTAATAACAGATCAGTGGTCTGCAAATCAGAGGTGTGATTCCAGCAGACCTACTGGCTGTACTATCTGCTATTGAATGTGTGGTAGCAAGGTGACAGATCCCTGGAAGATGATACAGTTCCAAAACCTTTCCATTTTCTGACTGGAAAACTCTGTATTTTTAGTTTGAAGCATAAAATTATATATGAGATATAAAATTAACTTACTAATGATATATTTTCAAAAGTTTTAAATATAACCGGAAACCATTTTGTAACATTACTTATGTTTCAATTTCTTGCAGGCAAAGGAAGCCAAACGGTTAAAAGAATTCTTAGAAGATTATGATGATGACAGAGATGATCCAAAGTACTACAGGTGTGTCATTGTATGGATTCCTAAGAGTAAAATCTTTGTTGTTCATTTTAACACCGTTGTGGAGTTTGTTGGCAGAGGCTTACAGGGTTTATATTTGACTTATGCAGCGATGTAAAGGTTATATAATTACCTAAATTATTTCAGTGTCACTTGATAAGTGCCAGAAGAAAAAGTGAAACTCCTCACTGCTTCTTGTTAATGTTTGGGAATAGCTGCTGCTTCCTATCACTTAACTTGTGGGTGAGGTGGAGAAGGGATCAAACATGCCTCTCAAAAAATTCACTGCAAGGAAGCTGCAAGTTGTAAGAAGAACAAGTTTGTTAACTCTGTAAAGGGTGGGGAAGATCCTTCTTTATGGAACTAACTGAAATTTACATCAAACAAATGTAGCACAACTGATTATTTCCAAGTAAAAAGCTATAAAATAATTTGATTCTTTTTTTTTAAGAAGATCAGCAGTCACGCTCTACATCTGTTTAATGTTATCACACAAATTCTGTATGGTGAGGTTGGGAACAGGTATTTTAGATTCTTCTTTTACAAAAACAGAGGTCACCAGATGCTCTTATGGGTCTTATTTTCATTTAGTGGAAGATGCATCTGTATCAGGTATTTGTGGTACTGTGGTACAAGGTTCTCAGTGGAATGTTTTTTGAAGTACAAAATCCATGTCTTTTGTAGGGGTAGTGCTCTTCAGAAGAGGCTACGAGACCGGGAGAAAGAGATGGAAGCAGATGAACGGGATAGGAAAAGAGAAAAGGAAGAACTGGAAGAAATTAGGCAGCGCCTTCTGGCAGAAGGACACCCAGATCCAGATGCAGAACTCCAGAGGGTACGTGACAAGAAAAAAAAAAAAAGAGCCTTGGTATTGTAGTGGAATTAAACAAAATTGTGTAAAAGATATGGTAGTTAGTATTTGCTCTGTTCGCTCATACTTAAAAAGAAGTCCAGATAAACAGTAAGAACACTGTTCTTACTGTTACTTGCTTAGCTTTCCAGATCTATTTGGATGGAGTTCAAAACCTAATTTGGATTAATCACTATTTCTGATTGTAATGACAGGAGTTGCATGTATTTCTTCTTGAATAACAGAGACTTCTTTAGGAAACAGAGGATCTTTAGATTCTTTTCAGAGGGTACTATTTTGGAAAATCGGCTAATTCATTTTTGGCTATTTGTCCGTTTAATTGTAGATGGAGCAGGAGGCTGAGCGACGTAGGCAGCCACAAATAAAACAAGAGCCAGAGTCTGAGGAGGAAGAGGAAGAAAAGGCAGAAAAAGAGGAGAAAAGAGAAGAGCCAGAGGAAGAGGAGGAGGAGCCTGAACAGAAGCCCTGCCTTAAACCGACATTACGACCTATCAGTTCTGCCCCATCTGTTTCTTCTGCCAGTGGAAATGCAACCCCCAACACACCTGGCGATGAATCTCCCTGTGGCATTATTATCCCTCATGAAAATTCACCTGATCAACAGCAGCCAGAGGAGCATCGGCCCAAAATAGGACTTAGCCTCAAATTGGGCAAGTTTACATTTTATTTTTACGTTCCATATGGGATCAGAATGGGGAAGAAAAAAAGAAGTCAAGCTGAGTAGCCACGCTGTTTTCCAAATATACTGTAATTTTTTATGTACTTGTATCAAGCAGCTGATATCCAAATGCTATGCTTGATTTCTCTTATCCAGAAGATATAGATACCTCTTCTTCCATAATCTGGAGTGGTGGGGAGAGGGAAGGAAGTTTCGGCATCCTCGAGGTTTTGTCTTTTCAGGAAAGCTCTAAGCTGGGATTTATTCCTTCCACATGCTTTTTAAAAACTTGATAGATATCTGAAAATTTCTTTTAAAACTCATTGGTGCTTTTCATTGATGTAAGTGTATGTTAGATTTAAGCCCTGGATAGTTCTTACTTTTATTGACAAAGACCCTTTTAAAAGAAGAAAATTGAAAGTTAGATTACTTTTACTTCCTCTGAGTAGCACAAGGAATTGATGACAGTTGCAAATGGAATGTGAGTGTAGTTCCTTAGGACTTTAGCAATTTCCTGGCCATGTTAAAAATGAATTGTTCTGAGCAGCAAAACTAGGGATATTTGTATTTGAGAAGGTTTGTACGTTTGTTATTTCTTATTTTGATTAAATTATACTGGGGCTGCAATTTGAGCTCATGCTGTATTAGATCTTGAATGAAGGGAGACTGTTTGGTATTAGGCTGATGAACGTCTTTCCTACAGCTGGATTCTTTGCAGCCTTTCACTTCTGTGCCCTGCCTCCGCTAAGGTTTGAACTCTTGCTACAGTCCTCCCTCGCTGAGGGTGCTCGTTGGTTTCAGGGCAGAGAAAGAAGGCACTGCTTTTCAAAAATCTTGAACAAACTGTTTAGATCTTTGTTTGCTGCTTTTGCAACCGAGTTTGAAAGGTTAAAGCGCTGCTGCAAGGCATTCGCAGACAGAGAACGTACGAACCAATACTCCTCACGGGACGTGTGAAGAGTAAAGCAGCTTCGCTTGCAGTTCATGAGTATCTTATTCTGTCTTTTGGGATTGTAGGTGCCTGCAATAGCCCTAATCAGCCCAACGCTGTAAAAAGGAAGAAGCTTGCTGTGGACAGCGTTTTCAATAAATTTGATGATGAAGACAGTGATGATGTGCCCCGGAAAAGGAAACTTGTACCCCTGGATTATGGAGAAGAAGATAAAAGCAATATCAAAGGCAGTGTCAATACAGAAGAAAAGCGCAAACATATTAAGAGTCTCATCGAGAAGATCCCCACAGCAAAACCAGAACTCTTTGCTTATCCTCTTGACTGGTCAATTGTGGATTCAGTAAGTTCATTTCTTTTAACCATTCACAAAACGGCTTAGTTTTTCCCAAACCTTGGAATTGAATAGAAAAACAATGTTCCCTGGTGGATTGGAGCATCATCGTAAAACAGAATCAAAATTGAGTACTGTATTTCTTGTCAGTATATAATACTTATTCCGAAACGTACCTGTCTATCTTTGTTTCATGTCTCCTGAATGGTTGCCATAAACCGTCTAGCAATTTTATGAAAGGGAAGGGAAAAGATCCTGTAAAAGCCTGTTGGAATGGCTGTCAGAAATACTTGCAGATGCCAAATCACTAAGGGTAATCACACTGACAGCAAAATGTATCTTCTGCTAAATAGTTGTTTGGATCTTCTAGCTGCCTATCTGTCAGATAATTTCAAGACAGTGAAGTTTATAGAGTTTGGGGTTGTTTTTTTTTTTTCCCTTTTCCAGACACTAATGGAACGTCGAATTAGACCGTGGATCAACAAGAAAATAATAGAATATATTGGTGAAGAAGAAGCTACACTAGTTGACTTTGTTTGTTCTAAGGTTAGTATCTTCCAGTTCCTTTGGGTAATCTGGGGTTTGCTCCTTGTTTAAGGTGCAGCAGTGACTGCAGGATCTGAATTTGAAGGTGGTCTGGTTTTAGCTTTTCCCTAATCTGTGATCCTGGTCAGCAGAGACAGTTCATGTGCCTGGAATCAATAAGTACCCTAGTGTTTTCCAAGTTACCTCCTTTAATGCTTCTGGGTAGTATGTACATGCCAGGTGCTTCCTCTTAGATAAACATAGGGAACTGGATAAAGAAATGAGCAGCTGACAAGAGCAGCTGTTTTAACTGATAGTTTTACTGTTAGATTTCAAAGCTAGTATCTCATTGACCATTAACATTTTTAACTTAAAAATAGGATGGGTGAATTCGGGGGAGGGAAGCCAGTAGCTTGGTTTTTACATATGTTTTTGGATTACGTGATTAACTTCAAACTTGTTTTAGATGCTGTTGTTGCTTTAGTGTAGTAAGCAAATCCTAAGGTTTTAGAGTTAGCATTAGAAGTCCTTCTGCTATACCTGGTAGCCATTGCATGACTTGTTTAAACTAAACTCTGTGTAGCTTCTTCCATCAAATTAGAAAGCAAATTCTAGTAACTTGGGGTTTTTTTAATCTATCACAACAACTGTATGGGTTTTCAATAATAGGGGATTTCAGAAAGTTTTTTCAGCTTTTACAGTGCTTGTGTTCACAATAACTTGTCTTGGTTTATCTTATAGGGCTACTGTACAAGAGGCAAAGCAGGTGATAATTTTGTGGCACAGGTGCTTAGCAGAAAGTGAAAAGCAGAAGCTGAATGTTTGCTAAGCTTAAACTATATATATATTGCATATTTAAAAAAAAATTTAAAATGCCATTTTCTGTTACTGAAACACAACTTATTTGGTTCTGAAAAAAAAATACTGAAATACTTTTAAAGTCAATTCAGTTATAAGAAGTGATGCAGGGAGAATTTTGCCTTTGTCTTCCATTAGGAATTCATTGTTGAAGGAAGATTATCTTATTTCTTAAATTAAGGGAGCTTAATTGGAGGTGGAAGAACAGCCAGCAGACACAAGACCTGTGGAAACTGTGGTGCTTGTTCCTCAGTAGCTAGCTGTAAACTAGCACTCACTAATGATGGATTTTGATGTAATTTAATACTAATTTTTGCCCTGGCTAATACTTGGAGCTAATGAACTGCAAATACTTTTTGCCTGTGCAGAGCATTCAAAATCCTTGAGATGTAACTTTTTGTCCAAAGATGTTTATATGATTTACTCTGAAATTTAATTCTAAAAACATTTTGTTTCTTTCAGGTTATGGCTCACAGCTCACCACAGAGCATACTGGATGATGTTGCCATGGTAAGCAGAAATTGTGTAACTGATAAACCTTCTACACTATACTGAAGCTAAGAGTCAATTCAAAAAATAGGAGTAGTCCATAACATAAGTATTTGGTGTTTGTAGAACATACATAGACATAGAAAACATGCATGGAATATGAAGCTTTTTGCTGTTTTAAATAAATCATGCTAACACAGGCATGATTTTGCAGTTAGAGCATCTAGATGGAAATTGTTGATCCCTGTTCAAAATTTCTCAGTATTCAGAAATGTGGAACAAAGATTCTGTCCCTAACAGTAGAGATAAAACTCAACAATAACAAAACTGCCAGAAATAATAAACTTATTCTTTCTCATTCTTGTAACTAGATTTTTATAAATAGTGATTTAGTGGGTCTGTTCCTAATAAGGTGATTTTTGTCAGGAGAAGTAGAAGTAGTTGAAAGAGAGAAGCTTTATGAAATAAAGCTATGAAATAATGCTTTCACCGTGTTTTCATACACAGAAAAGTGAGTAAAACCTAATTATTGACTCTCTTCCAAGAAGGAAACTTGGAGGCAAAGCTCGTAAGAGACAGATTTCATAGCAGACGTTATTAAGTTCTTGGCATGACTAGGAGGTGACCTGGGGGACTTCCTGAGAGATGTTGTGCATGTTAGAAGTTTGCATGGATTTAAGAAAGCCTGGATAATAAGTTCAAGGAAGAGAAATCCATTCAGAGATTACTTAATAAATATCCAACAACATTCCAAGCTGAAAATGAGCCGAGCCTAGGAGAAAATTAATGGAAAATATATGTCTATGTCCTGTTGCTAGCATTCTTCCCAAGCCTGCCATTTCTCTGTCTCTTTCTAAGCCACTTTTGAAGACTAGGATACCAGTCTTTTCATCTTAGTGCTTAACAGCTGCATTTTACAAATAGAGCCTAGTTAAGTCAGATGATAACTTCAGGACAGATGAATTCACTGAAATTCCATCCAGTGCCTTCCTCAAAGGCTTACCTGGCATTACATTACCTCTACTTTGTAGTTCTAGATGTGTCTAGAATTAGGCTTTATTACTAGAATGTCTCACCTAAGAAATAATCTCTAAACTGTGTATTTCTTGCAGGTACTAGATGAAGAAGCTGAAGTTTTCATAGTCAAAATGTGGAGGTTGTTAATATACGAGACAGAAGCAAAGAAGATTGGTCTAGTGAAGTAAAGCACTCTCCTTGCTTCTAGAGTTCCATTTCAATTTGGGGCTTTTGTTTGTTTCTTTTTTTTCCATCATTCAAAGAGTTCAAATTTTCTCTGTTCTCAGAGACTTGAGACCTGTATTTTTTTATGTAGAAAATGTGAATTTTTTTGTCCTCTGCTCTGAGGTCCCCTTTACCTATCTCAGTTAGTTATCCTGCATTGGTTCTCTTTATAATTCACAAGGTACAATTACCGGTATGTTTTATAAGCTGCACCTACTGTACACACTCTCTGGTAATTTTGTTATGTTACTCTGATTCTTGTAAATATTTAGGAAAAAAAAAAAAGCACCCCTGTTTTGCAAAACATTTGCACTTAATGTGAAACTATCTCAGTTACAGATGAAGACAAATTATTTTACTGCAAATTTATCAGTAATTTTTTTTTTCATATGCTCCCTCTTTTTATGTAAGGAATTATCACAATACAGTTTAAAAATAAGTGGCTTGTCCTGCATTCATGGAACACCTTTGTGTGTTCCCCTCATCAGATTTTGGAAAATAAATTCCCTCAGACTTCTCATTCTGATGTGAACCAGCAGTAGTCTTGATACTACTTTGCCCATTTAGAATTACTATTGAAGCTGGGAACTTCATCTCTTGCAGATGCTGTGCTTCTTTCCTAGCAAGTGCAAATTGCAGGAAGTCTTTTATTCTTTGCTCATTTAAAACAAGAGCAGGACCTCAATTCAAGAAGTGCTATTTAATGATTTTTATGTTGTTGGTTTTTTTTTAAACCTAGGGTATCTTCTGCTCAGTTTCATTTTAGCCCTTTCCTACTATCCCTTCTGTCACCAAAATAATCAGATGGATTTTTTTTTTAAAAGAAATTATTTTTTAAAACTTTTTTTTTTAGCATTTAGAAAAAAAATACCTGTTTGGATGTAACTGACCATAGCAGTTGACAAAAACTAAACCGTAAGTCTTCGAACAAAGCTGAAATCTTGTTTTATCCATACTGTTAAACTAGCCCTGACTTTTGTTTTCTACTGTAAGCAGTCTGTTGTCCACAAAAAGAGGATGATATTTTCCTGCCTTGTTTGTATGAGTTTTTATAAATAGGCTGATCTGGTATAAATGATGACATGTACTGTAAACTGCATTTTTTATCTCATACCTGGGTAAGAAGACAATTCGATAATGTGCTGTGAGCTGTTTTCATTGCGGGAGGGCTGTGTTCCAGGAAGCAAAGTGTCTCAAGAACATTTTTAATTTTTAAACACAATTCTTAATAGCAAATGAATTAAGTAAAGGTGTTCCAGTATCTCTATATTGTATTTAACTGAAGGATACAGGTTGACCTGTTCAGAAAACGTAACTGTGACCTTGAGTTACTAGTTCTTTGTATCTGGAGAGGACACTTGAAAACACTGTTCTTAACAAATGGGATCGTGTAAAGGTTCCACCATGTAAATATTTCAGATATTAAAAATGTATATATTTGATTTAAGGACTGACATTCTTTTGGAGTCTCATGCAGCTTGCAGTTATATTTAACACTGCTTTCTGAAGCAGCAAGTGTTCCCAAATGAGGGGTGAGGTTTTTAGAAGCTACCTCCTGATTTATATCAGGGGACTAGAAGCGTACAAATGCAGATGTGATCCCAACATGTTCTTCCTCATCCATGTAATACCACACACCACAAAATGATCTTTTTAAACTTAATTTGCAAGGCTCATGTGTTGCTTTTATGGTTTGCTTGAGAGTGTTGTTTTACATACTTACATGCTGCAACCTTCCTCTTTTTTTCTGCAACTTGATGTTACCCTAAGAAATTACTTCCCCGTTCTCCCCATGCGGTTTTTCATCAGCATTTACCAAAAATTACCCAGATTTTGAATAAATTCAAAACTTGCTTTGTTCATAGTAAATACAGAGACGAGGGAGAGTGAACTTCATGAGTGCTTTTTGTCTTGCTAAGATGGCATTCTCTCCCTGTCACTAGTAGTTAAACAAGCCAGATGCAACAGATGCATTGTAATGCCGCTGTGTCACAGGTTGCCTAACATCCTTCGTGGGATTCTTCAGTGAGCGATCAAGTTGTGAAACCTCAGTTTATTTTCTTCTGCCCTAAAGCTGTATTTTAATCTTATCATTTATGCATTCGACATAAGTTTGTATCCGTCCTTTCTTGAAGAGACTGAAGTCATCTGGGTGAGGAAGACATCTAAAATTTTAACTGGAGTGTTAAATGTCTGGATAAATAAGTATTTAGAAGCAGTTGTGACATGGTAAACAAAAAATAAATTTTGTGAAGTTGAGGTTTTCTTTAGTAGAAGGAGGAAGAAGTGTTTGCTGTAGCATCTCTGGCTTGGCTTATCCAAGTACTTCAACAAATCTTTCTCTTCCAGAAAGCAAAATGTTGCCTTATCAAGTGACTGCTAGTGTTTCTCTTACATTAGTGTTACTACGTCTCAGAGATAACAGTATATTTTGTGTCTGTGATGCTGGGGGGTAGGACACTGAGAAGTTCTAAATACAGAAAGTAGCTTTCCTTTGTTAACTATTTTTCTTTCAATGTGCAGTAACAGAATTATTACAAGATAAACTTGGAAAATTTGAGGTAGAACAAGGTTTTTTTTGCCAACATTACACCATTTGTATTTGTCTGAACATGCGATTTACTACACGGTGTGTGTTACGTTAGTGAGGGCACAGATTAGGAGTATGCAGAGAGGAGTATGCAGAGAATGAGCTGCATTAGCACAGCGTGTGTTGCCACTGGGTATTCAGTGCGACATGCCGGAGTATGACGGAAGGGTTCTTCAAAAGTTACACATAGTGCTTAGAAGGGGGAAAAAAATCAGTGTTGACACAACAGAGTAGGTTATGGTAGCTGTTGATCTTGACTTCCCTGTGGAATGAGGCTTTACACCTTAATGTAACACATGCCCTTAGTCTCCTGATAATCATTCTGTGTCTCTGCCATTTGGTGTTATTTGGAATAGGCGAGTCCAAAATAGAAACTATCATTGTTTTCATTGGTATGTGCTGAAGAGAAATGGGAAACCGTGAACAAGTAAGATCCATTAGCAGATATGATGTATTTTTATATTACTGTTAATTTGATGAGATTTTTTTTAATTCTTATAATAGTTAACCTGTTCACATACTAATTTGGTGTTTCTACTTTTGGGTGTTTCCTTCCTCCGTTCTCTTCCTGTTTCTCACTACTAAAGCTTTCCTGTTACTGAGAGGGAAGTATTTGATGTTTCGTGCTTTCGCTGAATGGAGTGTTTTAGAAAGTGGATTCTACAGCTTCAGGGCAAGACTCGATGATAATTACCCTTCACCAACAATAATTGCTGTTTGTATGGTACAGCGTGGTCTTTGCTAGGGCTGTACCCACTGGTTAAAGACAGGCACAGGATGCCCCCGAGGCGAGGGGCACGGGGGTCAATCTACGGCTGGAAATTCCTCTCGGCAATTCCCTGAGCGGAGCGTCCCCGAGTCTCAGGGACGGCCATGAGAATCTGCCCGTAGCGAGGGCCGCGTCCACCCCAGCCTCGGGAGGCTCTGCCGGGAGCCGCCCGGCACCGCAGGGCCCTACTCGGTGGGTGCGCCGCGGGCGAGGGGAGAGCGACCCGGCGAGGGGAAAAGAGCGGGAAGGGGCGTCGCGCGGGGCTGCCAGCAACGGTCGCGCTCGTGTGTGAGGGGAGAGCGGTAGCCGCCGGTGGAAGGAGCCGGGAGGACGGGCGGGGGTCGGGTGCTGCTGTGCAGAATCCCCTTCACTATNGGGGCGGCTGCAAACGCCTTGGGTGAGTGGGATGCAAGCACCTTTTGTGCGGGGTGTCGCCCATCGCCTTCGCGGTGGTCTCCGAGCGCCATCGCCGCAGAGGGAACCGACTGTGCAGCCTCTGCCGGGAGCGGGCGGGAGCCCGGAGCAGCAGAGACTCCCGCATATTCCCCCTGCAAGGGAGCACGGGAGCAGCGATTCGGTGAGAAAAGAAGGATCGGCGAGACTTTTTCGAGGTGGGGGTTTGAGGGTAGGAATGGGCAGCTTCTTGGCTCTGAGCTCCTCCTCCTGCCTTTGCAGAAGTTCCCGGGGAAGAAGAAGGGATGACGAGGCAAGACTGAGCGGTANACTATCCGGCGTCCCTCTCGGTCCCGACCGCGTCCTCCTGCTTTTCGATAGAGGAGCTGGTGGAGCATAAGGAAGAGGAGGCATCATGTGAAGCGGCGAGTCAAGAGTGAGCGAGAAGAGGAGCTGCGTCGGAACGAAGAGAGCGGGGCAGAAATCTGGAAGCGGCAGCAGTGGAGACGGAGAACCAACGGAGCAGCAATTCGGTGACAAAAGGTGATCGGTGAGGCCTTTTCGGGGGCAGCTTCTTGGCCCTGAGTGCGTCCTGAAGAGGGAATGTGAGCATCTTTGGTGGCAGCGGGTGGCTGAGAGCGCCTTACGGGGGAAGGGGCTGTGAGAACCTTTGTGGTGGGATAGGAGCGCCGTTTTGGGGGGGGGAGAAGCTACGAGCGCCTTTGGGGAGAGGGGCAGCGAGCGCCCTTGGAGGGAAGGCTGTGAGCACCTCAGGGCGGGATGAGATGCGAGCGCCTTCATGGGGACGGACTGCGAGCGCCTTGTGGGGTGGTAGCTAACGCCTTTTGAGGGGGCGGCTGCGAGGACCTGAGGAGGGGATGCGAACACCTGGGGCGGGGGCGTGGCTGTCAGCGTCTTTGGGAGTGGGGATATCAGCGCCGTGGGGGGTGTGTGTGGCTGCGAGTGACGGAGGGAGGGGGGNGGGGGGGGGGGGGGGGGGGGGGGGGGGGGCGGCTGCAAACGCCTTGGGTGAGTGGGATGCAAGCACCTTTTGTGCGGGGTGTCGCCCATCGCCTTCGCGGTGGTCTCCGAGCGCCATCGCCGCAGAGGGAACCGACTGTGCAGCCTCTGCCGGGAGCGGGCGGGAGCCCGGAGCAGCAGAGACTCCCGCATATTCCCCCTGCAAGGGAGCACGGGAGCAGCGATTCGGTGAGAAAAGAAGGATCGGCGAGACTTTTTCGAGGTGGGGGTTTGAGGGTAGGAATGGGCAGCTTCTTGGCTCTGAGCTCCTCCTCCTGCCTTTGCAGAAGTTCCCGGGGAAGAAGAAGGGATGACGAGGCAAGACTGAGCGGTAGGAGCAGCAGCGGTGGAGCAAAGAAGGCTCAAGAGGAAGCGCTCTCAGGAAGGAGATCTCCCTGTCTGTGGGAGAAGACTCTTCAGTGCTGGGGGTGCGGAAGAAAATCCTCCTCCGTCTCGGGGTGTGTGTGTGTGGGATGCGAGCGCCTACAGAGGCTCCATCGTTGTCATCCAAAAGCTCACCTGGCAGACCCTCTTCAACGACACAAAGGGACAACGGGGACGTGGGGCATGCTCTGGACTCTAGCTGCCAGAGCATCTCTGGTGGTGCCGGCTGTGGAGACAAGAGGATGTGGAGGGGACCTGGAGGTGTCCATAGGGACCTTGGAGTGGGAGGGAAGAGGGCCAAAGGAGGCCTTGACTGTTCCTGAAGCTCTGACTTCAAAAGGACATCTGCATGTCTTGTAATGGATCAGCTCGATACCTGCCCTCACCCTAAATAACCGCAGAGCTCTACTCCCAGAAACCTCCAGCAGCTGAACGCACTCCAGCCTGAGAGTCTGTGGCTCGTATAGCCCCGGGCCCCGCCCAGCACCCTTCCCACGGTCCCATGGGAAAAGGGAGGGACAAAGGTAGCCGGAGGAGCTCCGCTGAGTTTACTGCTGTCCTTAGGTTCATAGCCTGTGAAGCTTTGAATAAAGATGGCTATCCCTGCTTGAATTAATCTGTTGTTCTCCCAAAGGGCTTTACTTTCCCTGGGAAATGAAAAACCACCAAAACTGAAAACGTCTAAGGATTTATCCCCCAGGAAAGGTGCTAACCATGAATTCTCTTGCTGGCTCTCACAGTCTCATAGCCTCAAGAAATCTGGATCTGCCTTCATTTTCCCACAGATCTTGCTGCAGCGTAGTCCAATAGTGAAATACAACATCCGTTTTAAGCATGCAGAATTACAGGGTCCCTCAGAGATTTTACTTGTTTTATATTTAAAATGATTAGCTGTGTTGTAGCATTTTCTGTATGTTAGTAACCCAGTTAGGTTATGCACTTTTAAAAAGGAGTTGTGGATTACTCTTCATAAAGCTTACCTTACTGTCCATGGTATAAGTTTGAAATTGTGTTTGTTTCTTCTACAGATGAGTCGGATCTACTAGAGGCTTCTTGAAAAGACTGACTTTAGATTACATTTTAGTACTGTTTTCATTCTGAAATGCATTACTCCCATCAAGTAATTTTATAATGCTGGTTCTGTGAGACCGTTTTAAAGCAGGGTTACTTGCTTATACATGATTTGAATTCAGAACAACTAAGAACGTTTATTTTCTCCTACTACTCCTTGGCAATGTCTCTTATCAGGTTCAACAGGACACGCTAGATTTCCCTTGGCTGAAGTTTCAAAGAGCACTTCACTCCCTCATATCCAGTCACCCTGCTCGTCACCTGTTGCCTGTATTTCAGTGACAATCCGCTTCTCCCCGTTTCATGCCTTTGCTCAAGGACAAACTTCCAGACAGGCTCCTCCGCGCCGTCGGGTGCCCGTGCTGCCCGCACCTACCTCCCCGTACCGAGGGGGCCCCTCAGCCGCCGCCGCGCAGTTTTGGCAAGGGGAGGGTAGAGATTTCGGCGCACCCCCCTCGCCCCGTTCCTCGGCGGCCGGCGCCGTCGGAAGTGAGGTCACGGCGGCGGGCGAGGCCCGGGCCGGAAGCGAG
>VWZK01010810.1:158857-219412 GCA_013396935.1 Baryphthengus martii | reverse complement strand
CGGGGAGGCCTCGCCGCCTTCGCGGCCTGTCTGGGAGGCGGCGGTGAAGGCACTCGTCCCGCCCGGGACCCCGAACAGGCTCCCCTGACGCCGCTGGAGAGCGGGGCTTGGCTGCGGCGAGGCGGCTCCGGCCCGGGGTGCTTGTTGGTCCCCCAGGAAAGCAGTGGCTGCTGCTTGTGGCTTATTTGGGAGGTAAAGCACTGGCGAACCGCGCTGCGCCTGATCGAGGCGTGGTGATCTTCCTCTTCTGAGTAGGGAAAACATTATAGAGCTAGTTGCGTGTTACTTTTACTTACTAGGCTAAACGTCAGCGCGTGAAGACTAGAAGTAACTCCTGTTGTTCTTGCTAAAGAAAGCCAGAGGAAACCAGGAAGAACTTTTTTAGATGGACTATTTTAGTACTAACAGCTTCATTAGGAAAAAAATGTTTTGGTGAGTCCCTTTTCTGGTAAAACAAGCAAAAATTTAATTTGTTTCTCTCTGCACAGTTTATTTCTAGATTTCATTCATTCGTAGTTAAATTTCAAACTCAGGAGTGTGTGTTTGTTTAAAAATAGAAAAAGTTTTTTTGCAAAGATGTCCCGAGTCCAGTTTTGAAGCTCTTTAGTCTTTAGAAGGCATTGTTTTAACAAACCGTAAGTTTTGATGTAATCCAAGCTTTAGTACAACTCTTCTGGCCATTACTCTTCCCTGTCTTCAGTTTCTCTTTAGTTCCTCAGTAGCTGTTTTTTTGTTTGTTGAATTTGTGGTGGTTTTCTGTGCTAGCCTTTAAATAGGGTTTTGTGGGTTGGTGTTTTGGGTTTGTTGGTGTTTTTGTGCTTTTTTTTCTTCCCTAATTAGAATTTTGACCTGCGGCTTTGTGAAAAGTCTCATGCTGATACTCCACATTTGGATAAAAATGCTCAACTTTTTCCTCTGTGGTGGCCCTGTCACTGAGAATTTTTACCAATAGCAGCCTTAAAACTACATTGTTTATATTCTGTGGCCCAACCAAAGAATTAGAGCAAAAACTTTAAAAGTGAAAGCGATGTAATGCTTTTTTATTTCATGTAGTCTTACATTTTGAAAATGTATTTTAAGCTAGATTTGCTTTATTTTTAATTACAAACATGGAAGAGAGCCATTCTAGGGAGTACTACATTGTTATTCTGAAGAGTCTGCATGATCCTACTAGTCTTGTTATATTGCTCTTGCTTCCTAATGACTCTTTAGGGTAAGCTACATCCCTGCTGAAGTTAGTAAGCATTGTGCACTGTTTTTTTAAGATAAGTATTTATTTTTAAGTAGAGAAACAGCTTCTGCTTCTTAGTATGTGTGAAAATAGGTTTAACTTCTTTAAGATGCTGTCATGTAGCAACTGTGGCTTACTGCTGTCAAAAGTCAGAGGTCTTGCTTTGTGATGTCCTCCCTTGTATGAGTTTTTTGAGATCCCTCCATACATCAGTTGAGTGTACTCAAACAGCAGAAAAATATTCTTTTTTTTCCCTGGATTTGTTTTCTTCTGATTGAGTGAGTCAAATGTACTGTAAAGAGGACTGCTGCGTGCTGGAGTTGGTAGGAGGTAAGGAGCAGGAGCCACTTGGGGTGGAAGTGGGGGCTTGCACTCCACCCTTGAGGCAGTGGTTTATTCGCTTCTCTATGAGTTGTGTAACCAAGTCTATGATTTGTCTGGGCCTACTCACACTTTCTTAAAATTACATTTTTTCTGGAGCTTAAGTCGTTACGTCACCCTTCTTCCTCCTACACCCATCTCTCTTTATCCTCTTTTATTATGGAGCAGGTAGTTTATTCCTGTATGAGCAGGGAAATGTTAGCCTCTGACATTTTAATGTAAAAATGTATAAAGCTGTTGGAAGCATGTGGCATGGTTCTGTCCATTTAGCTGACACGGAAAACCTATCACTAGGGGAAGTGAGTTGGTTGGTTCTTGAGGCTCAGCTGAAATACTGTTTTGTGTAGCTCTAGGTCACTCTTCGGGTATTACAGGCTTAAAAGATGTATCTGGATTTTAAACAATCGACTGTAACTCAGTCATCCTTCTGTGAAGATTCCCCTTGAGCTTATCAGCAATCCAAAACTGAACAGCTTGGAGCAGTTGTGCTCTGCTGAGCTGAAAATGGACGAGTGGTGCTCTGAGGAGTGCAGTGCTTCTGATTTATTGCACAAGGAGTGGAGCACTGGTTTGAATGATTAGTTTGTTGCTGGCTTACTTCCGTGGCTGATGAACTAATTTGATAATACCTTGTTTTGCCAATTATATGGCCCAGCAAAGAGGACACAGCCATCAGCTGCAGGTTTTATTATCTATTTCTACAGACCCCAAAAATGATATAGTATGGCAGACCACAGGAGGAATGAAGGAAGCAATAAATCCACTCACTGCGGGTGACACAACAGAAGAAAAGGCAAACTGAGCCAAAAATATGACAGCATAAGGAGACATCAGCCATACCCCATATCCCAACAAAGCCAAGCACAAACCAACCAGACAAATACCAGAAAGATACATTACCCGATCCAGTACCCTCATTATCCTTGACTCTTTCATTGACTCCACAAACTCCTTCTCACAAACCCCTCCAGCAGCAGCGACTCAATAAGGAGCTCGACTGGCCTTTTATCTCCACCCTCTAATCACTACCTAAATGGCAGCTATTTTACTTTTCTACTTTAGTTCTCATCATTTCAGGGTGTGCTTGGCCTGGCCTCCCCTCCTGGATGGCCCTCTTACAACAGAGGGGCCTGTCCCTCGCATCAAGGTGTGGTATGGCACACGTCCCCGCTGCTCAATGCCTACTGGGTCACAGCCAGCAGCGAAGCTAAAAGATCTTCTTGGTGGCAAACACAGAGGCCAACCCAGTCTTGCCCTTGATTACAGTAGGAGGGACCTGGGCAGCCTTAGCCCCTTTTACCTGGTTGTGAAATTCATCCAGGTGTCAAGTTCACTTCAGGGCTTGGGGTTCAGACCCCAGCACTTCCCACCTAGATGATCTTGCGTTGGAAAATCCCTGTTATGACCGCCTAGTAGATGTGATACAGTTTGGTATCGTGGTGTAGATGGAAAATGGTTGTCTTTGATCTGTGTGAACTGGAGTAGGGAGGGGATGTAGAACCTGGTCATGTAAGAACAAAGGCTTTTTACACATCTTTTTCTTTTCAGCATCTCAAGAGGAGAGATTCATTTTGTATAGAATTAAGTGATTTCCAGAGGACAGCCCCAATGACAGAACTCTCTGCGCATTTACCCCAGTTTCAGCATGGGCAGCTGACAGAAAACTTCCCTGATAACCACCTCAGCAACACCGTATGTAACAAACAATTTTATTGCCTGGTAGCTGTTGAATCAAGATGAATTATGAGACTGGATAAAAATATGGTTCAGAACTCTAGAAATCAGTTTGTTGGGAGTATGTTTCTCTCTCTGGACTGTTGTGGTGATAAGCAGTGCCAAAGGAAATATTTTATCTGATGTTCTAAACTCATTTTTATATACAGATAAGACTTCCCCTAATTTGAAGTGGTATTGGAGTGACCAAGTCCTCAAGAAAAATAAGAAAATGGGGTGGGACACTTGTGTGTGAGACATTGTCCTTCTGAGGATTTAGTGACTTCTCTTGATCCAGCCTGGCTGTGGTCCATTCGATTCACAGGTTTCTTGGTCACAGAGGTAATTTTAGTCTGAGTAGAGCTTGAAGCCTGGGTTTTGTTGGTGCTGGAGGACTGTTCCTCTGCAGGAAGAGCGGCACTGACTTTTACTTGTGAATAATTGTCAAGGTGCTCTCAGAGCTCTTGAGGTTTTGAGGGGGAGGGGGAACTCAAACCATAAATTTCTATACAATTACTTCAAAGGATCTAAGCGCATAATCGTTGCTTAAACTGTGCCCTTTGTACTGCACATGCTTTGGTAAGACCAAGTTTAGATGATCTACCTGGGTGTGGTGCCCGATCTCTTGGATTTGTCATGCTCAGTTCTTTGTTCCTGCTACAGCTCTTGAATATCAGGCTTCCTTGTGACACAGAAATGCTCTTGTGAGGCTGGCCCACGTGTAGCCGTGTTTATGGCAGTGATACAACAGAATATTTTGATCCCCGTTCTAACTCATCTATACAATCCAGCAGTTTAGATAGAATTTTTAAAAATCCTTGTCTTTATCTCAGATCAGCATCCTGATATATCAGAAAGGTATAAAACATTTGAAAATTTACTTTTAAATGAAGAAGTCAGTCTGACTTCAGACCTTACTGATTATGGAAAACTGTTAATAAAAAGTGGAAACTTCCTACTATGTCCTTTGTGCTTTAACTTCAGAGGGAGTGAAAAAGGTTTCTTTTCATCTTGGACAGGTGAGAGATTAACTTTTATTGATCACATCCACCAGATTAAGGTGGCCGAGCTCAGCAGTGACCTGTGGGCTCACCATCCTCACAGATAACTGGGTGATGCTCCTTCCCGGCAATGGGGGACATACGGTTCTATTTCTTTCTCACTAACAGGCTGATGAATAACCACTACCAGTGCTTTTTCTTTCCATGTTTTAGTGTAGTTCTAGGTGTAGTTACAAACTTCATTTTAATAATTTTTCTCCCCCTACACACATTCACTTTGTTTCTGGACATATGTACAAAAATCCTTTCCTGCTGAAGTCTGTCTGGCTTCTGTGGCTACCAGTCAGTGTGGAGAATTGCCAAGTACTGTAATTTGCCATCTCCTCTTCCAGTCGCACACTAAAAGTTCAGCACAGTCTGCAATATCTGTCACTGTATAATGATCTTTAAACATAAATGGTGTACGTGAGAACTAACAAAGGCTGCACCCACTGTCAGGCAAGGCTGTCTGCTCCTGAGGTATACACTTGGATTTAATAAATAAAAAACTCTTTATCAAATATGCCAGGTTTTTATCTCTTGGTTCAGGGGCATTGCTCTGGGTTTGCTATTAACTATTTTCCTCGGGGTGGGGGGGGAAACACTATAATTTGCTTTTGATATTGTCTGTTCACCTCAAAGCTCGTAGTTCGTAACTTACGTTTGCTTACGGTGTTGTAACAGGTGGTACTGACTTTTTAGCTTCAGAATTTTCACTTTTAACTATGTCTGAGGAAAGTGAAGAGTCTGTTCCTTTGCTTCCACTTCAGCAAGAGTCCATGGCCTCTGCTCTCTTTAATACTGCTCAGGTAGGATATGAGTGCACTTTGTTCTTTTAAGGAGTGGGACACGCGCATGTCACGTTTAGCTACAGCTACGCTTTGGTAGCCTGAGAGGGCAACGTTTTTCTCATTTTAAAAGCAAATGAGAGAATAGCTCTTCCAGTTCTTGTGGTGCTGATTGGGTTTCCACACACAATTTTTTAATATGTGAAGGCGTTTTGTGATGGTGTCTTTGTTTCTAATTAGTGGAGGGAATAAAAAGGCACATATTGGTCTACTTTCTTCAATTGTTTTCGCTGTATGCCTGTTTTTGCAGTTTTTTATAGTCGTATGCTAGTTAATCAGGCTTTTTCCTTTGGCTGCTTTTGCATTTGCTTTAGATTTTTTTTTTAATTTTTTTTTTTTATATTTCTGCCTAAGGTGGGGGTAAGTGCTTGCTCATGCAGGACTTGGTCTTACAGCAGAGAAGAGCACTGTGTTCTGCAAGTGTGCATAAACCCAAATATTAGGTCTACTTTTCTTGTGAAGTGTTCTAAGGCTCTGGTCATCTCCAGTGAAGCGTTACTTGTGATCATCTTAGTTTATTTAGACAAGTGAGCTTATTGGTGTCTTGTTGTAGACTGAGAGAAATGGAATATTTTTACTGTCAAAATGAAAAATGTTCCATTTGAGCTGTAATTTGTACAGAAAGAGGTTCAGCTGCAGCCAGGATTTCAGAACAACTAAACATCATCTCTTTATTTGCATTCTCCCGTATTCCTGTTTCCATCTGACTTTCAAGAATTATATGAGGACTTTATGCAAAATGCCAAGTGATTTCTAAAGAATCTTGCATTTAGTGAGAAATAATATTGAACCCATGATCTTTTTCAGGACATAGTTCAGGTTGTTGATAAATTCAAATCAAGGTTAAAGACTTAATTCCAAAAATCTGTTTACCTTCTAATTTTAATTGCCTAATTAAACCAATTTTAGATTTTTTTTTTTCTCACCTTATATTCTGTTTCCTTTTTCAAAAATGAAACAAATTTTCGTAGAGGATGGTTCTTGAAACCCTAATGAGTGTACACTCAGCCTACGTTTGATGANNNTGGTAACAAAAGAAATCAAAAAAAAAAAAAAAAAAAAAAAAAGAGTAAACAGGAAAAGCTTTTGGAGTTTTTTGTTACATTGTAACGTTTTGTAAAAGCAAATTTTTCATGAGTTCAGAAAATTGTAAAGGTTCAGCCAAGGTTTTAGTAGGGTTGGTGTTTGCAGTTCAAAGTCCAGGGGCTTGTACTCCTTAATCACTTAAGTGCTTTTGAAAACTCTATTGTGAATTCTTGAGTGTGTACTTAGTATCTTATCTTTTCTGAGGGGTAGGGCTGGGAAAATTGTCTATAAAGCATCTCCAAAATTACTATTGATTTATTGAAAGCTCCAGTAAATTAATGAGATACAAGTCAGCAGTTTTGTTTGGAAATCCTGTTAAGGACAGGTTATGAGACTTTAATGTTGCATGTTTAGGGGAAAAAAAAATGACCTGCATAAAAGTACTTAAGCTGAAATACAAGAGGTTATTTTCAGTGCCCTATCTTATATCTAGAGCAATCTTACTAAAACTGAGTGATATTTTAAAGCTATTGCAAAAGATATCTTCCTTCAGTTTATTGTACACTTTAATTCTGCTTTAGTGCACTTACTCAAACTGAACTTTTTGTAGGTGAAGTAATTTGGAAGAAATGTGATTAATTTTGTAAGGAATCAAAAAATTTTTGTGTTACAACTCTTACGTTAAACCAGAGCGGAGGGAATGGGAACAGCACAGCATTGATTTTGGACTGGTAATAGAGTGAAAGAAGAGTAGTCTGTGTAAACTGTTCCATTTTATGACATGTTTAGAGTGACTGGTAAGCATAAAATGGTTCTGTTTCTTGTCCAGGACAGGCAAACCATGGCTCACTCCTGTTGTGTTCTCTGTACATGCACACAACATGTAAAAGGCTGAATGCCCCCAGCTGATGGGGCTTGTTGTAGAGGGAGCTAAAGGTTTGTGGCACCAGGAAGAGTGCAGGCCTGATCGTTTACTTATAGGTGGTGTTCCTTGTGGTTAATTCCATCGAAAGCTTACCACTGACTTTGTGTTTTAATTATACTCTTGATATTTGATGGAGCAGGATCAGGAAGACTAGGAGGCTCTTTCGTATTTGCTGACAACAGTGGTGGAATTTCTTGAGTGTCAGTGAAAGGATGTGGTGGTCATATCCTTGGGAAAGGAGAGAAAGAACAGTATAGAAATAGTATAGAAAATACAGTACCTCATGAAACTCCAGGTTAATATATATTCTAGTTAGAGTAACTGGTAAGGAAAGTTGAAATTTTCATGGTATTTCCATGGAATTAGGGTCATAAACATCTGTTTGGCATTATTTCTCGGAACAGAGTTAATTCTTGTCAAGCTATGAGTAATCTGTGGTCATGGCCCTTGTAGCAACTGTAGTTCGGACCCAGGGAAAAAAGATGTGACTTTATTCAGCTTTTTCAGTTCAATTTAAAGGAAAGGTGACATAAGCTGTTAGATGCAACCAGCCTATTTTACGCTGCTGCTCTTTATAATAGAAATGTTTCTAATATAACCTTGTGCTTCCATTCTTTTGATAACTACATGATGCAATTAATAATTACTACTTAAGTCCTTGCTGTGGCAAGTGTTCATGACAGTAAATAATACCTAACGCGTTTCTCCCTCAAGATCGTCTTTAACTTAGCGTACAAGAATATGATTGTGGATACTTGCAGAGGAGACTGCCTGTTATGTGTTGCAGAACGACAACAGCGAAAGACGTCGCCATGATAACAGTGAGCGCAGAAGGAATGACAATCCCGAGTCTGAGACCAATGGGCAGCCACAAAACATTCAGCAGGTGGTGGAGCAAGACGAAGAAGAAGATGAGGAGCTGACACTGAAATACGGGGCAAAACATGTGATTATGTTGTTTGTACCTGTCACGCTTTGCATGGTGGTCGTTGTTGCAACCATCAAGTCTGTCAGCTTTTATACGCGCAAGGATGGACAGCTGTATGTATCAATTTCCCCCCCCCCCCTATCTTTTTAGTGGACTCAGATCATTTTCTTTAATGCTCCTTTTCTTCAGGAATCTAACTGAAGTGCACTCTCTTGCCTCCCTTTTCCCCTCCACCAGCCCAAAGATAGTTTTATGTATATTCACAGTACTATCGACATTTGTTGTCCGTCTGGTGACCAGTCAGGATAATATCTTGGTTGTTACTTCTTGATTCAAATCCTAGTCCTCATTTTAATACTTTCTTGTGCCCTGTGGTATTTATAAAATAAACTCAGTCCTGAGCCAAAGCCATTTCAGTTGTGCTTTGGTAGAATACAAAGATTTTGAAAAAGGAAAAAAAACAGAACTGAATTAGATAAAGTAACACATATGCCAAGTTCTGGTCTGCCTTTGCTGTTTGATAAAGAAAATCAAATGCAAGAGGAACGTAGAACTTCTTTTATTTTTTTTACGCAAAATATTAATGTTGCCCCAAAAAAGCACTTTCAGTGAGAGCTGCTTTGAGAGGAGATGAAAGGTACGCTGAGCCTGTCAGAACCTGCAGCAAATCAGTGTAAACGTTTCACTGTGAAAACATTTAGACAAAATGATTCAAAGTGTGTTTGTCTTTGAAATGTTCTTATATTATAAGCATGTCATAAAATATTTCAGTAAAACACGAAGTTCTTTTTCTCTACCAAAGTTGATCAGATACTTATTTTTACTGAGATTTTACTCATGGTGTTTCTCTCCTCCCCCCCCCCTCTTCCCCATAATGAAATGATTCCCCCCCCCCCAGCTTGTTGTATTTCTTTAAGAAAAAGCAAGTTGAGCCCATACATACGTTTTGGTGAAATCACTGGGGATCCTTTCATTGTAAAGCCACTAGATGGTGTGCTCATAAAGGTCTAGCTGCAGTAGTAGTCTAGTGAGTCACAGCACCTAATTGTATCCAACAACACCGAGTTCAGGGGTTGGTTTGTTTTACAAAGTAGAAAACAGTAATAATCGACCAATGTAGGAAAGGCAGGTCTTCTCGGGAGTTTTTCTTTGTTTAAATTAAAATTTACTTACACGATACTATGCTGCCTTTCACATTTTGCCTACGTAGAAAACGGCTGTTGCTCTCAATTGAGAGATAACTGCAGTTTCATTTGATGTTGGTCAGAAACATCTGTGCATAGAGTAGCTTTTCAGTTGCCTCTTTGTTGTTGTAGCATCTACACTCCTTTCACGGAAGAGACAGAGACGGTAGGACAGAGAGCCCTGAATTCAATTCTCAACGCGGCTATCATGATCAGCGTTATCATTGTCATGACTATTCTCCTGGTTGTGCTTTACAAATACAGGTGCTACAAGGTGAGTATAGATATAATTGACTTGCATAATTGTACTGGGTTTATTTATTAGTACAGATTATCAAGGACAGAACAAAGCGAAGGGTTATCGAGATGGAGTGAGCAGAAGAAGCAGAATTGGTGAATCGATTCACTATTTCACTTTTGTGGCTTCTGTTCGTTTGACACAGCGGGAAGGCCAAGGCCCAGTACTGACACTGCTGGGTTGCTTCTCAGCTGGGATTAGGGTGGCATTGTTTCCTGTTCCTGTGAGATGTTCCATGTACGGAAATCTTACTATGGTCAAGAACTACAGAGTACAGACCTAGTCCTACAATTTAAAATCTATTCAAGACTTCAGGGGTTTCCAGTGGCTCCCCTCTCTCGTCACCTTGCCCCAAGCATGGAAGTCTCCCAATGCTGTGATATGTGCCAGGCAGTGTCTCTCTAGCAAACACAGAGATTTTAGGGTGCTTTTGTGAAAGACATCAGTCAAATAATGATGCAACCTAGGCAAGTCCAGGCTTAACATAAATAATTGCATTGTCACCTGCCTGGGAGGAGTTGTTCATGAAAATTCCTGGTTGTCTTTTGGTCTTAGGGTGACCCATTTGACAAGACTTGGCCTTATAAAACTTCCCAGTGTGGAGCCAAAACCTTGAATCTGATTCTTAGTTCTAGAACAAGCAGTAGGATCCATACATTGGCACAAAGCTTTGCTCCGCTTTTTGTTTTCAGGAGGGAAAAATGGTTTTGGTCTTCAAGGCTGTGGGTGAAACCCCTTTACAAAATGCCTGTGGAGCAATGGGGGGAAAATCATTTTTGCCTGAATCTCATGTAGCTTTTTTAAAGTTATGAACCTTTTCTTTTATCACAATGTGATGTTAAACCTGAACTGACAAAGTTTTCTTTTTAAACTGCCAGTTCTGTTCACTCTAATGAAGTCAAATCACTGATGTACTTCAGCTAGGTCCCTTGGCAGCCAGTCAGTTCTCCTCAGGTGCTGAAGGCGTCAACTAGTTCATACAAAGCTTTTCATGTTTCTGGATGCCCTCTTGACCTTACAAAGCACTGCACGTTCTGCTTACAAAAAATAATTGTGCTAAAACACAAGAATGATTGAACAACAGAAATTTCCTGTAGTCATATTTTATGCTAATTAAAAGAAATAATTAACTTCTTTTTAGAGTTGCCGAGTATTTCTGTGCTGCTGTATCAGAATGATATAAAATGTAGTTACCTATCCATTAAATTCTATTTTACATACGGTTGTACATGTAGGATGTAGTCTAGGTTATGTGGAATGGAACTTAAATGAAAGACAATTAGGCCTTCAGCTGGTAGCGATGATTTACTTTCACAAGATTTTTATCTGAAAACTCCTTTGAAGAAATGAAATCCTATTTAATCTTTAGTCCTGTTAGTTTATGGTGTTTCCTCTGTATATGATAAGCACATTCCTGATTGTAGCTCCTAAATCTAACCAGAAACAACATCTTCAAAGCATCTTCTGTATTTGACCAGCTTTTCTTTGTAACAGATTTTATTCTTCTCTGCGTTCTCCCTTGCTTTAGTCTGCCTAACCAAAATCTGGCAGCTGTATCTCATTTTAATTCTCTGCATTCTGCAATCCTCAGTTTTTATTCAAGTTTTAGCAGGCAAAGCCAACTCGGTACCAGCAATCAATTAGTGTTGAAGCTGCTGTCAATGAAGAGTGAAAATTCTTTAATTAGAAGTCAACGAACCTGTCATGGTATCCTTCTAGGAAAACAATGGCCAAAACTTAAAGTAACTATGCAAAGTGTGTGTAAATATTTACTGACCTAGGGTCTTGGTATTTACCATTGTTAGTATTTTGCTCTTTACTAGAATGAAATATTAATATTCATGTTATTTTCTTAAGTGCTAAGAAAGTTTAAGAACTTACACTACAAGTAGAAGAATTACAGCTACAAGGTTTGTTGTTATTACAAGAAATGGCACAGCTTTTTTTGCCGTTTGCTTCAAATGGTGTCAACTAATTTTGCAGAGAAATAAAATGACCCTTGTTAGGTCACTGCTTGGATATATAAGTAGCTTTACAACTTATTTGAAAGTTAGATTCTGTTTTAGGTACCTGTCAGTCTTCAGCTTTATTATGTTCCCCCTCGCACCAGCCCCTTTCTATGAGCAGTGACAATTTGATGGACTGAGGCAGATACTTTGGCAGTTTTCCTGTGGCATCTTTACAGATACTGTGCTTATTACACGTGGGAAACTCTTAGCTCTTTTTGAGAATACACTCGCTAATATGGAAAGTCAGTCTGCTAGGTTAGCAAGTCAAAGGACAGGTTTTATTAGGTTGAAGGTTAAATTGCAACCTGATTTGAAAGACAGTGTGAAGGAGAAGAATGAATGTTTCAAAAATTGCTGAGAAGTTTAAACAGTCTTATGAAAAAAATTAGTATTAGACTAAATGTACTAAATTACACACTAATAGCTAGATTCTTAGTTTTCTGGCAAGTCTTAGTTGCCTCACATAAATGTGATTCCTTTAGTCTGTGTGCATATGGGTTTTACTTTTAAATTAACTTCTGCAAAATATTTTTCAAACTATAAAAAGTGTATTCTACTACATATCTCTCAGAAGAAGAGAAATGGATAACAGAATTTTTAAAGGGTTTCTGAATACTTTGTTTTGGTGTACTTAACATAGCTAATTTAACCAGTTAATTTTCCACAGGCAGTTCTATTTGAAGCAGAATTTCTTATGCACCTTCAATTTCTAGATTATTTTTTCTGACAAGCTATGTACTTGCAATGCTTGGTCAGGTTTTATATGTAAGTTTAGAGATTACCAAACTGCAGGGCTCTTCAATCTTAATATTTTTATTTTGCACATTACTATTCAAGAGTGGTATGCACTTTTGTCAGTGCAAAGTCTGAGTGCCTGCCATTTCCGAGTTTAAATCTATACACGTCCCTGCTGAGTACAACCCCAAACTGGTTTTTGTTCCATTGTTGGGCTGTGTATCTGCTCTGGTATCAAAATTAGGGGTTGTATCTGTAGATGATTGATAGAGAATGTAGAAATCCTTATGTAGTCATCATCATAGTTCTGAATTTCAACAGATAAGCTGAAGGTTTTCGAGTTCTAGCGTTTAATTCTATAACTGTATCCTGAAAATTATTTGGAATCAGAGCAGGCTTTTTAATTGCGCAAAAATAAATCGTATTTTCCATTAAGAAGTGCTGGATACTTCTGCTATGTTACCAAAATGGTCTAAAAATTTACTAACAGTAGTTTTCATTGTATAGAACCTCTACTGAAAGACCACAAAGCACTTAAAATTCCTTAGTGTGAAGTACAATAATGTGTATAGACCAAATATGAATTTAGCAACAACTGAGAGAGGTCTGAGTATCATTCAGATGTCATTATGTGCTTTAATCAAGAGGAAAAATAAAAATGTTTTTAAGTAGATACTGGCTTTAAAATAGCAAATCTAAAAAACCCCAACCAAACAAAACCACAAACCTGCTATCTTTTTTTTCCAGGTGATTCATGGCTGGCTTATAATTTCTTCTCTTTTGCTGCTTTTCTTTTTCTCATTCATCTACCTGGGGTAAGTGAACTAAAGCATCAGTATGCTATTTATAATATGTTGTTTTGTGTGTGTATTTTAGAACTAGCCCTTGAATCTTAGGAAAGATAGTGAGTAAGCTATTAAGGTAAATGTTTTAGTTTTGTATATGTTCATAAAATACACATAAAATATATTTATCGCTTTACAGTGCATCTGATATTGTACAGAAGCTCTCCATCACATGCATCACCAGAATAAGCTATCTTCTCAGGCTAGCTTATTTTGCTGGCATATCTTCTGATAATTTTTCATAGCCATAATGACACAAGGGCAATTGTTTACTTCATGGCTTAGGTGGGCTGTTTATGCAAAGACTGCCTGCATGGCAGTGGCAGAAAAGAGTCAGCTAAAAAGAATCTTCTCTCTCACCAAAATATATCCAGTGTTTTTCTTTTCAAATTTGGAAGCCTGCCTTTATCCAGACGACCAGAAAAGTTGTACACAATACTCTACAATGAGCAACTTGTAACTAGAGTGACGCCATGAAATTATTCTGCTGAGTATATTTTTGTACCACTTGATGACAGATACACTTCTCTTTGAAGAAGCTTATTTAATTTGCTCTTTAGAGGGAGAAAATGGTGTTCTTTCAGTTCACTAATTTTTGCCAAAAGTGATCTGTGAGACCTTTTTTGGTCAGTATTTTCTCGAACCTTAACAAGGACTTTTCAAATACAGGGCACTGCGTGCTGCACAAGAGCAGCAGCTGGAGTGGAGACAAGTTGCCAGCCTCACTTCCTTCGTGTTTGACTTGGAGCTGGCACTCTCCTGCGAGCGCGTGTGAGCAGAGGGACTGTAGGATTTCCTGACACTCTGCTTTCCTTTGCCTGTCACTGCTGCCTCACAGCAGTGCTGGCTTTATTTGCAGAGGCCCAGTGAGTGAGGAGGGAGTCTGTAGACCAGTTATACATGATGGTAGACAGGGGCATCCTGTTAACACTGCACATCTCCAAGGCCAGCTAATAACTGGAGAAGACAAATTTCCTGGAGAAAAGTATCATGCACATTGTAAGGTTCTTAGTGACTTGATAAGCTGGTAGCAGCAGGATCTGCAAAAAGCCATCACAACCCTTTCTTGCCTAGGTCAGTGGAAATTGCCTGTGGCTTGGTGATATTTGTCTGGTTTGGTTTTATACTTATGTGGGGTCTTAATTAGTTTGTAGTATTTGGTGTGAGAGTGACAGGATTCATCCAAAAAAGAAGGATTTTACTGCTGTTTGTGGCAAAGAATAAAATAACCATGTATATTTTACTTTGAAATTAGCAAAGTGTTTCCATTCCACAAGTGGCAGGTAAGTAGCAAGACATCTGTTTGCATGCCTTTGAAGATCCATTATAGCCTCACAAGTTCTTATTCTTCTGATTTTTAAAAATCATGAGGCTAATCAAAATGACCAGTTTTACAGTAATGCTCTTTCCTTTCTATTTCTGCTTTGGTTGAGAAGGAAATAGAATATTAATGAAAAATTTCAGAAAAGTTAGACTTGGTGCGAAGCGAGCACCAGTAAAATTATCCCCAATGAGGAGATAGGAGATAAAGTTTACATTTGTGCCAGTACATTGAATATGAAATTAAATATATATATTCTGTAACTTGTTTCCATTGATTGAAGCTAATGTGCTCCTTATTCTTTTCTATTTTTATTTTTTTTTCAGTGAGGTTTTTAAGACGTACAACGTTGCCATGGACTATATTACAGTGGCCCTCATAATCTGGAACTTTGGTGTTGTGGGAATGATTTGTATTCATTGGAAGGGTCCCCTCCGGCTCCAGCAGGCATATCTCATTATGATAAGTGCTCTCATGGCCTTGGTGTTCATTAAGTACCTTCCTGAATGGACTGCGTGGCTTATCCTGGCTGTCATTTCAGTCTATGGTAAGGTCTGGGGCAAGGCACAGTAACAGGTACTATGGTGGGAATTTCTTCTCTTCCATGTCTTTTCTGTTCAACTGATAAGACCTTAAAAAAATAAAAAGTATGCGTGGGGTGGCTGGCATCCGAAGCATTGGGTAGGGTGATTACAGACCTCAGAAATAAGATCATGACCTAAGCAGAGATTGGTCGCTTTCAGATAAGGGTGTTTTGTGACTCTCTGATGCCATCTTCCCTGATGTTTTCTGGAGTCTCTAGATTTCTTTGGAGAGGAGAATGGCAGTAATTCAAGAGAGGAGGATCTAAGAGACCTGTGTTGCCATTTTAATCTCTTATATGAAGGTGGAGAGCTTTTGGCTTCTCATTTTCCCCAAGAATCCTTGGAAACTGATGTACGTTCAGAATTTAGAAGCTTGTTGTTTACTTACAGTCCCATACAGGTATAGATCTGCTATGAATAGATCAAATCTGGGGACATAGAAACAGCGCTCTGATCCATGCCTAATAATAGAATGAGGTGGAATCCAGGAAGGATTAAAGGCAGTTTCCATTGCTGAAAGTCATTTTACATTTAGAGGAATACATCTGGGAGTTCTGTTTCCTTAATTTGTTTTTTTAAAGAAGAAGAAAATTCATTTGAATTATCACGTATTACGCTTTCAGAATGGTGACTGAGATACCCAGATGTAGTTTTTTCATAAAGCTTTAGAGGGCACTGGACACTTGGTAAGATGATCACTCTGTATCGCAAATACTGATTCAGTTCCCAGGCAAGACTAAAATCCGTTTGCTTAGACATAACGAAACGTTACAGCCAAGTGTGTCTGTAAAACTGTGCTCATAACTGGAACTTTTTTGGATGTTGTGTGCAGTCATCCTATTTTGTAAATGGTTGCTCTTCAGTCAGAAACTTCATGTACTGTCCCATGAACAAGAATTGAGGGAAGCAACAAAAAGGTGCTGTTCTTTTCTTATGTTAAATATGCTTTGAACACCTCTCATACCTATGCAAACACAGCTTTTTCCCATAGTACTGAATTTCTTTTTTTCTCTTCACGTGCACATACAGGTTTTTTGCTTTTTAAGTGGGAATAAATTGGCAATCATGCCTACTTTGTAGAAGTCATGTAAGCCTCACCTATTGTCTTAAAATTTGTTTTAGTGTTAAACGTGGGTTAAGAAAAGCTTTGATAGTAGAAAGCAAGCTTGAGTATTTCTAAGATGTTAGTTGAACAGTAGCTTTCGTGAATTATGTGCTTTCAACTTGCAAGTCAACACAGCGATGCAGATACATTTACAGTTGTGTAACATTTTAAGTGAGGAACATCAGCATTTCAAAATTTGTTTATTTACATATTTACAATTTGCATATTACAGTAATGTGTAAAATAGGTTGTATAACTGAAAATATTAAAAACTGTTCCTAGGATATTGGATATTGACTTATGGCCCATGGTGCTCTCAGAAGCCTATGTTCAGGGCAGCATTTTATCTTATTGCAGTCTCTGCAAGTGTTATAGAAAAACCTTCTTTTATAAGTATGTGTGCAGTGATAGAAGATCTGTTCACTCTTCCTTTTAGATTTGATTGCTGTCCTGTGCCCTAAAGGTCCTCTTCGTATGCTGGTTGAAACAGCTCAAGAGAGGAATGAAACTCTCTTCCCAGCACTTATTTACTCCTGTAAGTATACTTTGTTAAAAATTCACCCACTCAGCTGCCATGATTTTTCTCATTTTTCCATGTTTTAACATGGTGCTTGTCAGCTGGAATTCTTAGTCTATTCACTTGGATCTCAGTTTTCTTTTCACTGTTGACTCAAAAATATGGAACATCTTCTGGCTAAGATCTTTCAAGACAAAACCCAGCATACTTGGTTACAAGAACACAAACAGCAAAAAAAGGTAATACACTTTGTTTTGGCCAAAGTAGTATGTGATTAGGCTGTGAATTAAGCCTATTCAAATGGAGTACTTGTTTTCAGAAAATATTTATCAGCTTTCGGTGCTTAAATAATCTGTGTTTTACTGGAAGGAAAGGGAGAAATTACCAGAAAAAGATTCATTTACAGCACTGTTTTCTCCAGGGCTTATTTTTTTTGATATGTTGTTTCTCCCTGTAGCTGGGAGAATAACCTACTGAATGCAAATTGCTACTATGACTTATGTATCAATTAGTAAGTAATTCCACTGTTTCTGAAGTCCCATGTTGCTAGTCAGAATCATATGGATAAACAGTGAAAGAGGTTTGTCAGAGACCATTATGCTACTGGTGCTCCAGAAAGGCTGGTATTTGGAAGCAGGGAGCGTGCTCTGGACTGACCCGCTGCTTCAGGGACAAGTTTGTAGAGGAGGAAGAGGAGCAGGTTTTTTTATCTGTCACTCTTGCTGTATTTGACTGATACTACTGATAGCTGCCTATTCTGTTCTGTGGGAGGAGGAGAGGTTAACGCTGAAAAACCACAAAACTTAAAGTATGTCATCTAAGTGTGACAACATTTCATCACCTCCAGACTGGAGAATTCTTTGTGATGGTTGGGGCGGAGCACAGTTAACTGATGCAGATACTGCCTCTGAATTGAGGTACCTCAATACCAGTCTTAATACACCTTTTTACTCGTAGATAAAAGAAATCATTGATTCAGATTTTCAAAGTGGACCTCTACATAGAAGCAATTTCGTAAATGTGTGTTGTGGCTGGTACTGGCCGTGCTCCAGGTGTTGCTGTGCTTTAATGAGAGTATAATTGCCTGTTGCAAAAGACAGTTGTATAAAAAGAAAAAAAAGAAGGGATCGATGCAGGTATCTCAGAATTGCATATATCTTATGATTAGCTGGTGGGTTTGATTTTTTTTTTTTTTTTTTCTCTCAATAGCAACAATGATATGGCTAGTGAACATGGCTGAGGAGGATCCAGAAGCTCAGCGGAAAGCTTCCAAAAGCTCCACTTATCCTAAACAAGGTGAGGGATTTTTTTTGACGAGACTTTACAGTTGTCATTTTATTGGAATACATGTTTATGGATACTTGGCTTTTAGCTTTTTAAGTGTGCCGGTTACTGTAGAAGATTGAAAGCAGTAAGGCTGTATTAGAAATGGTGCATCTGTCAAGACTTCAGAAATTGCTTACTTAATGTTCTTACATTCATTTTTCTGGGATCCAGGATCTCGGTGGTGAAATGGCTGCTATAATAGATAGCAGATAATAGACATCTATGGATTGAGCTCAATTGCTTGTCAAATTGGGATGATACAGCACAATGCTAACACATTTATATTTGTATTAAATAGAAATGAGTCTTGCCCTCTTGGCTATGCAGCTAGTGCTTGAGAACATGGAGTTTGTTTACATGTGTTAAAGCAGAGCAGAGTTTCTGAATTTAACATACTTGAAGAGGGGTGTATATGTATGTACATATTACATATGTCATATGTAAATTTTTCTATTGGGAAAATTAAGCTGTCAATGTTGACTAAAGAAGCTAATAAAATACTAGATGAGAGTTTATTTCTTAAACTGTGACTTTTAAATTAGGTCACCATAGAACTTCCACTCTGTTAGTTATGTCATGTCAAAGTACTCAGTACTTGAGTGCAACATGTAGATGCTGTGACTGCAGAGTGCACACTGACTCCTGATTTTTCAGATATGTGTTAAAATCTTAAGTGAGAATGTCTTGTAGTCGTGTGTGCCAATGTTAGATATTGCTAAATATTATAGAATGCCTCTTTTTCCTCATTCTTCTATGACCTTCCATGTGGAGAGATTGTCATGTTTTAGAAGTCACATTTTTTTAAGGAGACCTTAAATGCCTTTCTTCCTTTGAGCTCCTGCAAACCAGCCTCAGAATGAAGATGCTGAAGCAGATGATGGTGGCTTTAGTCAGGAATGGCAGCAACAAAGAGACAATAGGATAGGACCCATTGAATCAACGCCTGAATCACGTGCTGCTGTTCAGGCTCTACCCAGCAACTCTCAAACAAGTGAAGACCCTGAAGAACGTGAGTATGGAGCACTGTGTGTGAAAGACTTAGTAAGTCTGAAGTTAGTCAGTCTTGGTCATCCTGAGTGCACAGATACAGAACACTGTGAGCTAATAGCGCCCTGAAGAGCTGCTCTTGCTCACGGTCAATACTGACATGCCTCACAGAAATAGATTGAGTTGTTTTTTAGTAGGTTTTGGTTTTGATGGGGGAGTAATATTGGCCAAATTGATCTTCAGTTTGATACACAGCCTCACAACTTTAATAGCACAAGCTACTTTCAGACCATTGTACAGGCAGTTGCATTAGCTTTTGTCTTTGTCATGCTGCGTTCTGCTGTGTATCACCTTTTTTGGATTTTAGGCCCTGTAAATGCAAGACATTAATGGGTTTTGCTTCAAGAGTAAACTACTATAATCCACTCCGTAGAGAGCAATGTTTAAAACCTGACTGGAATGAATGCAGAATGCCACAGGCTTGCTTATTCTTTTCCAGAATGTTGCTGAGGTGCAGTATCTTTGGAGAGCGTATAACATCAATAGACAGATACCAGTTTTAACAGACTTATGATTTCCATTTGGATTTTAAGCTGCTATTAGATTTGCAAAGCTCTAAATAAATTAGGGTCTGCCTGTAAGAAAGTGCTCTCCCCGTGTCATGCTGTCATGTTTAGCAAGTGCAGCTGCATCCTCTGATTCTCAGATGTTGGTCTGTTTAAAAATACAGAGACTTCTACTTTAACAACAATTTTAGAATTTACTTTAACTCAAAAAATTCCAAATTCAGTGTGTTTCAAATCCTTCTTCATTTTTAGAGCTTAGAAAAATAATATTAAGATGCAAACATTTTAGGAATTGGGCTATTTTAGTTAGTTAACTGGTCAACTAAAACTCTTGTCTGGCCACAAGAATAATTTTCTCCCTTCTGTGTTCCTACAGCCAGGGAGTTTGAGGCTGAACTGTAATCAGGTGACAAAAGAAATGATAAGCCAAATGAAAACAGCTGGTGACCTGATGTTTGCCTCTCTGACTTAATATGTTGGACTGGCGTCACTTGGAAGTGAACTGGCGTTCAGGAAATTTTCATTATTTTGTTTGCAGAAATAACTGAGTAGTGTACTCCCAGAGTTGTTGCTAAGGTGATAATTACTGTTTAAAAGAATGAAACATTAACTCAAGAGTTTTCCTAAACCTCATATCACGGACTAAATATGTTGGGTTTTTGCCTCTGTGATATGACCTATAATTACACACAAGTGCTTTTTAGAACTACCTTAGTAAGAGTTCTGTAGGAAACTTGGCAGGGCGGTGGAATATTTTGTTGGGTATAACTTTCTAACTGGCAAATAAAACATCATCTGCAAGGGACTTGCTTATTTCCCCCTCCCCTCAGCCAGCTTAAAGGAATTATACTTCAATATTCTGTTGAATATGACATAGCAACCAAAAGTGAATGGCCTCCCATTAAATATCATTACAGATATCTGAGTTTGTGTATATCACATTCGTATGTGCAGGAGACTGGGAGTATAGAAAAATTCTAATTACAGGACGAATTAATTGAGAGATCTGATGTTCCTAAGCCATCTCTGTGTCACAAGAGTTTTTCACTTGATTCAGAAGTAGTAGTAATTTTGAAAATAAAATGTTCTTGTTAGCTAGTTTTGTTGATACATAATGTAAATCTGTGTTATTCTGTGACAGTTGCTGGTACGTGATGTTAGTAGACTGTATGATACTTAATGCTGCCATATGTTCACTTTTGCAGGAGGAGTAAAGCTAGGTTTAGGAGACTTCATTTTCTACAGTGTCCTTGTTGGCAAAGCCTCTGCAACAGCAAGTGGGGATTGGAATACAACTTTAGCATGTTTTGTAGCCATATTAATTGTAAGTATAATGCAATATTATAATAGGGGTAGCTTCTATTTTCATCAGGGACAAAGTCATAACTGCTACTTTTTTTTTTTTTTTCTTTGGAATGTATTTATTTGGTGGCCAGACTAAAAACTGATCAGGGCTTTAGCTGTGGCCTTCATTGGCTGTACATCTGTCACTCAAGCCTTGAGTTTAGGAAGGCATGAGTTGTGTCTTGCATTTCTGGGGGATAAATGTTAATATATATCATCTTTTGCTCATCAGAGTTCCCTAATTTCTCCCTATGTTTTTTTGGTATGTTTTTTTTTTTCTTTTCTTCCCCTCAGGGTCTGTGCCTTACACTTCTGCTTCTCGCCATCTTTAAGAAGGCCTTACCAGCTCTTCCGATCTCCATAACCTTTGGGCTAGTATTTTACTTTGCTACAGATAACTTGGTGCAACCCTTTATGGACCAGCTTGCGTTCCATCAGTTTTATATCTAGCACACTTGATGCTGGTATTCTACAGATATTTGTAACGAATGTGGGAGAAGGAAAACATTTTTTCCCCTCTGTACTCAAGTGATACTGAAGTTTAATACTCAAGATTCCAAGCCTGAATCGTTACAACTTCCTCCGACAGTGTTTTGTTTGGGTTTTTTTCCTGAGACGGCTGCTGCACTGGGCACCATATGAATTTTCCTGTGTGAAAGTGGTTTCTTCCCGATGGCTGGTCTAAGCTGGTTGCTGTTATGTCAGCGGGAATCTGGTATGCTTATCTCTATTAAGGACCACTCATGTGAAAGTTGCTAATGCTTCCACCAGCAATGCGATCTCTTGCCACAGGTTGATAATTTTCACAGCATTAAGGGTGCTCAGGACTTCCTTGATGTTAGCAGAGGAAGCTGACAAATCACACGGAACTTGTCCCTGTAACTGCTTGGAGAGAGAGCACCCCGTTCAGACTTCTTCAGCAGTGTTTTTTTGACAGTGGAGTCCTGACTCTGCTTTGTGTAATGAGAAAGGACTTTGTAGCATTTTGACAAAGGGAGAAAGTACTGTCACTCCAAGAGTGCTCCACCATTTCATAGCCTCTGTGCCTGAGCGTGCTTTGTTCAGTAAATTTAAAAGCTTTGATTTTCACACTGGAAGTAGAGCCTCTTCTCAGTTTTAATACTTCATATCCTCAAGCATGGAGTGCACCTTCCATACACCTGCTCCAGTTTATGTAGCTGCTTAGACTTGGACTGAATTATTTGGCATTAGTGGATCATAAGGTCCTAAATTGGATCTTAGATTCTAAAAAGTTAATTAACTACATTAAAAAGCAATTTCAGGACTTACCCTTTGAGCTCTTGCAAATTATTTTGCTAGAACACCATTTCAAACCTTGTGTTTGAGAACGGTCACTAACAGCATGGACTGCATTGTTGATGTATGTTCCTTCTATTGAAATTCTTACGAAATAAGTAGACATTTGCAGCACTCCCAGACAGAGTTTGGCTTACCAGATTTAGAGGCCAGAGTGCTATCAGAAGCACTTCTAATGCATCACTGAAATTTTTCTTCTTCAGAAATGTGGTTTACAGTTCTGTTGACCTGAAGTATCGGTCACTTGACCGCCTAACACCTCAGGTTGGGCAGGGATTGTTTTTTTCCATGCAGTATTTTATTTGTGAGGATACTTAAGTGAGACATTACTTCATGTTACCAAGGAGCAAAACTTGTGGCCGTCTTCGCTTTAATTACCTCTCCTGTGAGGAACTGAAGACTGGAGAAATGAAAAACAACTCAAAATCACTGAAAAGAAGATACAAAGATTTGAACTTCTTAGAAGAAAAAAGAATCAATTCAAACGTTCAAACTGCTAAACTCTGTTTTCTTCTTCATTTGAAAGCACTCATTTATGAATAATTGCTTGGAAAGACTTGTTGGTTTTGCCGTAGGCTCTTACTCTGTACAAGTCATTTTTTTTTCCTGAGAGAAGCATGGGGAGTGGATATGATTGACAGGCATTCCATTTTACTTGCGTCTTGATACTGGAGTCCTTGCCGAGTAGAACAACTGTCAGAAATCCTGACGCAAACTCCTTTTACCTTTTTGCTGGGGCTTTGCTTCAGTGCCTGTAGATTCAAGGGGCTGAGGCGTCACAGATGCTCACCAACCATTGCCCAAATAAGGGAAGAAAGACTGTGATGTATAAATCTGCTTTGAAACGAAGGAAACCTTACTTTGCTTGTCTTTTGAAACATCTGTCTCTTTTCCAATATGACTTGCTAACTGTAGTGTTAGCGTTTACATTTTGATAAAATACATTGTCTCATCTCCTCTAAAGGACTTTTATTCATCTCATTTGTGTGCCGATTCATCGTGGATAGCACTAATAAACAAACCATACCAAAATTGCTTACACTGACTTTTCAAGTCAAACTTTCTTGTGTTTTCTAGCTTAAATCACTCTTCCGTATTTTGCTGCAATGAACCCTGACTTAAAGCAGGTTGGTTGTTTTTGGGTTGTTGTTTTTTGTTTTTTTTTTTCTGTTCAACGGTTTTTCCTTATGAGACTTTGAATTGGTTTTATACTATCATAACTTGTCTCTTTCCTAAGCATTATATCTCAAGAAAATTCCCTTATGCGTTGTATTGAGCGTCCTAGGGATCGTTTCATTGTATAGAACAAGTTTGCTAAGAGTTGGCATCACTAGCATCTATTTGCATCTCTGATCTGACTCTCAGTTAAGAGTTGTTACTTAAATACAGCGGTCATCCTTATTGTTTGGTTTTTGGCTTAAAAATACACCATGGGAGCCCTAGCTCCATGAAGAGTTGCTTTCGCATCTACAGAAATGCACAAAAACTTTTCCATATACTTGAATGGGTGTTAGATGTACAACCTAAGGAAGAGTTCAGAATCTTCAAACACTAAATTGCTTATCTTCCACTCTTCAGAGTTGCTTCTGCTATCCTGAAGTCTTGATTTCTGAGCTAGTGTGGAGTTACATTGGTGGAGATTCTAAAATTTATATTCACAGAAACTGTTCAAGTTTGTCTTTGAATCTCAAAATAAATTCAGAAGGGAAATTGCTTTAAAAAACAGATTAAATTTTCTAGATTTGCCCTCTTAGACCAAGTCATGGTAGCATATGTTCCAAATGAGATCTTGCAACTAAGGATCATCTCAGTACTTGGGTCTGTAAGGTTCAGTTGAGAATAGTTTTGTTCACATTTGGGCTGTTGATATATAAGCATGAAGGTTGTGTCACTTTTCTCTCCTATGTCTTAAAACACCAATCTAATTTGAGATGGTGAACCATTTCAGCTTGGTATAACTGAAAGAATTCTGATATGTAGTCTACATTTTTGAGAGCGTTTTCGTTATTATTAAATTAGTATGTTAATGACAGCACATTAGACTGTAGGTCTGCGAGAACTCTCGTAACTCTAGTAGGTAGATTCATCTCTTTTGTGCCCAAGCAGACTGACTGGTAACTATTCTGGTATTCATGCTTGGAAGCTGGATATCATGATAGCTTTCTCTCCCCTTTCAGCTTGCATCAGTGATTAGTCTCCTTCTTTGGCTAAGCTTCAAAGAAATGTATGACAAAACATAATACCCAGTCACAGATTTGCCTAAAAACCAGCCACTTTCATTTCTCCTTTTTTTTTTTTTTCCTTCTTCTCTATGGGGGATTTAATCCAGAGCAAAAAAGAGAGATCCCTGGAAGCTAGTCATATAGCAGAGGTGTATGATGCTGTCATATCTATGTATGACTGTTACGGTGGCACTCGAATTCAAACGTCATCTGTGTGAGGTGAGTCTTGAAGGTACGCACATGATATTGCAACACATTCACAATAGTTCTGACTGGGCAGATGACAACTTCTTTGAGCCAAGTAATCAAGGGCTGTGCTCCACTAGAAATGGCTAATCTCCTCAGTGTACAAAGCAGACCCTGACTATTTCAGGCATGGGGGACTGGTGCTTTTTGGATATATAGATACGTATCTGTACCTATGGAGATGTAGAGATATATATATATATATATATATGTACTCTGGGCCTGTAGATGACAATTGTTCTGCCATTAGTGCAGTCAAGAATTAAATATGCAGAAGTACATTTTGGGTGGACGGTACTGTATGACAAAACTTCTCAAAATGCTTTAAAAAAAAAATTCTTTTTGGCAACAATGCTGTTGAAATACATTTAATAGACTGTGGAATGTGTCTGCACTGTGATGGCATCTCAGTGGTAACTTGGTCATTGGGAACGCTGACACATGAACTAGAGTGGAATTATTTTACACTCAAAGCATTTACTGTTTTCTTTTTTACAAACACTGGTTTGTACATAATCCAAATTGAATGTGAATGTTTTTTAAACACCTTTCCTGTTCTTGATAAGATATGTTTTTGATAGATTATTGCAAATTTTCCTGTATTTGTCTGATTATTAAAATAAAAGTTGCATGGATCCGGACTTACCTTGTCTTTAATATATTATTTTAGAGCTATCACTTGAAACTGTTGGAGGCCTAAACATTTTAGCTATTTTTATTCGACATTTAATGAGTAAGATTCCTGTCTTAAGACACTTTTAAGTAGCTTCAAACTGATGTCTGTAAAAGTACTTTTTTTTAAAAGCTGCTTTATGTGTTCTTGTAGAGTCAGTCAAAGCCTGTTGCAGAAGCAGCCATAAGGTATAATTAAGGCATAAAAAATGATTTGAGATTATACTGCAACAGCAGCTGGCACAAGGAAGATCAGTGTTACCTGGGAAACATACACAGGATCCTCAGAAAGAAAACACTTCATGAACAGTAATGTGTATTGTTATTTTGGTGTTGATTTCATCTCAATACGATTGAAAAAAGAGCTTTTTCCTAGCAGCATTTATTTGTTGTTGTTTTGGAGAAATATTTGCTGCAATGTTCAGATTTGTCTTGAGTTAACTTACTGCTGTTGAGGATGTTTCTCTAGGGGGTTGCCTTGTTTCTGCATGGAAGGCCTGTGTGGAAGACCTAAAGAAAAGTCTGTCCTGACAAGCAGAAAGTGAAGCACAGGTGGTAGGAGACCTGCATTGGGTGAGCAAGGAGCTCTGAACTGAACCCAAACAGAAAGTGTAGAAGAGGTGGAAGCAGGGGCAGAATGACCAAAAAGGAGCATAGAGTTAGGAAAGCCAAGGCCCCTCTGGAGTTGAATCTGGCAAGGGATGTGAAGGGGCAAGGAGGAAGGATTCCACAGCTATGTAGCAGTAAAAAGAAGACTAAGGGAAAAAGGTGCCCCCCACCCTGCCAGACAGGGCAGAGGAACTTGTGACAAACAATGTGGAGAAGGAAGGCTGTGGTACTTTTGGCCTTCCTTGCCTCGGTCGTTATTGGTAAGACTGGCCTTGAGGAATCCCACACCCCTGAGAGCAGAAGGAAAGTCTGGAACAAGATGGACTTCACTTCAGTGGAAGAGGCCAGGTTAGGGAGCATGTGAAGAAACTGGATCTGTTTTAAGTCTGAGGCCTGACAGGTTGCACCCATCAGTGCTAAGGGAGCCAGCTGATGTCATTGCGAGGGCGCTCTCCATTGTCTTTGAATGGTCATGGCAGTCAGGAGAGGTTCCTGAAGACTAGAAGACAGCAAATCTTAATCCTGTTCTGAAGAAAAGCAGGAAAGAAGAATTAGGAAGCTACAGGCCAGTCAACCTCACCTCAGTCCCTGCATGGCTGATGCAGAAAATCATCCTAGAAAGCATTTTCAAGTACATGAAGGACAGGAGGGTGATTTGGAGTAGTTAGCATGGATTTATGAAGGGGACATCATGCTTGACCACCGACCTCATTGCCTTTGACAATGTGGTGACTGGTTTGCTGGATGAGAGGAGAACAGATGATGTTTACTTCGACTTTTATAAATCTTTTCACACCATCTCCTGTAACATCATCATAGACGAGCAGACAGAGTGTGGGTTAGTTAAGGGGATAGTGAGGTGGACTGAAAACTGGTGCAATGCTCCGGCCCAGAGGGTTGTGATCAGCAGCACAAAGTCCAATTGGAGGCAGGTCATTAGTGGTATATGTCACAGGGCTCACTACTGGGGTCAGTACTGTTCAACAACGTCATTAATGATCTGGATAATGGAGTGGAGTGCACCCTCAGCAAGTTTGCTGGTGGTGCAAAAATGGAAGGAGTGGCTGATAGACCAGATGATTATGCAACCATTTAGAGGCACCTCAACAGGCTGGAAAATTGGAAGGGGAAATGCAAAGCCCTGCATCTGGAAAGAAGTATCCCCAGGCACCAGTACGTACTCTGCTCTGCAGAGTCCTGGTGAGCAGCAAACTGACCTAGCCAGCAGTGCACCCTTACAGCAAAGGAGGTCAATAGTGTCCTGGGCTGCATCAGGAGGAGTGTGTCCAGCAGATCAAGGGAGGTGATCTTTCCTCTCTTCTCTGCACTGGCTAGGCCACATCTGGAGTGCTGTCTCCAGTTCTGGGCCCCCCAGTACAAGGAAGATGGGACTTACTGAAGGGCTAGTGCAAGGCCACAAAACTGTGCCAGAATATGTGGATTTCTTAATTCTGATTTAGTTCTGAGGTGTGATTATGAAATGTTTTAAGAACAGAAATAGAGTTTGAATCTAGAAGCTAAAACCTCCTCTAAAAGTGAGACTTGGGACCTGATTTGGCTTCCATCTTAGTAGTATTTTGTCTTACTGAGGTTAAATACTGAACTTGGAGATATGATTCTAATATACTAATTTAATTACCTGCTTGTTTTTTTACTTCATTCCAGTTTTAACATCATCCTTTGGGAATAGGTAAGTTTATTGACACCATCAGCTCTCATGGAAAATTTGACATGGTCTGTAGTAGTCACTTCTAGGTACTTTAATTTACCAAGAAATCTCAATTAAAGGCCAAATTCTCATCTGTAAATGTCAGGAATTTGTGAACTCTGTCGATAAAAGAAGCAGCCTTCCTTGACAGGAGCTGACAGAACTGGTGTTTGGATAAGGAAACAGTTAATCGCTTCCCAAGTCTGACATCCTGAATTTGGTTCCCATCTCTTTAAAGTCCTGTTTGCTGGAGGAAGATGATTTCAGCTTGGCATCAAGAGACGCTGATGGATGGTACCAATGTAATTGGATTAGATTTGCACTTTATTTTTTTGAAATATGCTTTTAATCTAAACTGACCAGAGCAGTGGATAGACTTCTGTGTCCATATTAATTTTCTGATTTCAGTAGTGTTTAGATAAGGGTCACCCGCTTTGATCTGTGTAGTGCTACTTTCAGAATTAAGCGTTCTACTTCTTACTGGTCTTCTTGTACAAGTCAGCATGAACATGGGGAACGCCTCGGAGCACAGCTGCATGTCCATCAAATCTGTTTGCTGCATATTTGATCAATGAGTCAATGGTTTATTTAAGCCATCCTCAACAGTAAAATACTAACCACTGATACAATAGCATATTCAAACAAAGAATGTCCTGCTACCACTTATTTACTGGCAGATTTACACCCTGGCCACAAACTAAACCCGTACTGTTTGGTAATCAACTGTGTGACAAATTCTGCTTCTGGTTGTTACCTATGAGGAAGGAATTAATTCAGAGTTGGCTGCCGCAGAATCCCTGTGGGTGTCAAGGGGGGAGATTTGTAAGGAGATCAAAAATGGCTGATGCCTGGCAGCACAGAGCAGCTGGAGGGCTGGTTTGTCCCCAGGGTGCTCACTTCTAGCAGGAGGGGGTTAGTTACTGTCTGGGGGCGAGAAATGAAGGCTGCCTTGGAGCAGAAGTGGGCGAGCAGTGCCTGGGCTGGTGTCTGCAGCCAGCTCCCAGCAATAATCACTGCTAAAGCTGTAATCACAGCCACATGGCAGCACTGTGCCTTTTTTACTGCTTTCTATTCTTAGTGCTCGTAACAAGGGATTAAAGAGCATGATAAAAATACACACTTAAGAAAAGTAGACTGTTATAAAATATGATTTCCTTTTGAAGGACTGTATTTATCACACGATGAACCTTGTAGAGGAGGCATGTATGCATTTCCAGGCACTGCTAATGTTTCAAAACTATTTTAAGAACAGCAGAACCTGGCTGTTGTCATAGTAGCGATAAACCTTTTAATCCCACTTCCTGTGGAGATGAAGCTGTTCTCTACTTAATCTGCTTAAAGATCGTCAAGGCTGTTTATGTGACAGGGAACTAGGGATACAGCACTGAGAAGATGTTACTTGGCTACTTGTTGCCTCCAGAAAGTTTAGTGCCTTTTGTCTGCCTTGATGGTGTTTGACTGGGCCTTGCTGAGAGATAGATCTTACGACAAGCCAGTAGGAGGACAGTCACCTGGGAAACTAATCTTCATTTATACAACAATTTATTGTTGTGGGCAAACAAAACTCATTTTATGGAATGGTAGAGGTTGGATGGGACCTCGAGATTATTGAGTCCAACCGCCCTGCCAGAGCAGGATCATCCAGAGCAGGCCACACAGGAACAGATCCAGGTGGATTTTGAAAGAAGAGAAGGAGACTCCACAACCTCTCTGGGCAGCCTGTTCCAGGCTCCGTCACCCTCACAGCAAAGGTTTTCTTCATGTTGAGGTGGAACTTTCTGGGTTCCAGTTTGTACCCATTGCCCCTCGTCCTGTCACAGGGCACCACTGAAAGGAGCCTGGCCCCTTCTACTTGCCCCCACTCTGCAGATATTTGTCACCATGAATAAAATTGCCTCTCAGTCTCCTCCAGGCTAAACAGCCCCAGATCTCTCAGCCTTTCCTCATGAGAGACATGTTCCAGTTTAGGTAGTTCTGTCACTGTCATGGGTCTCCCATAGTTTAAAAGCATTCTTTTTGAGGAAGTGCTTTCATCTTCAGTGCTTCCATTCCTTAGAGGCTCAGAAGCTTCCCAAGCAGTGCTGAGTTGTATATAGATACTGCTGTAAAGTCTATAGTCCCTGAAAAATTAACACCATTAAAAATTCCCTGAAGTATTTGGATAATGCAGAGTGACTTATTCTGAAATGTACAATAGCTAGTAAAAAGAAATCAGCAGAAAACTGACAGATTCTTCAGCTGTTTCTTTGGAGATCAGTTTAACTGGGTAAGGAGAATTTTAAATGTCGTGTCAAAGTAATCATTATAATAGAATTTAGCATCCTGAACCGAAAATGACGTGAACGTTTGTTCATGTGTATCTAGAACTAAGAGAGACCTTCCTTCTCACCAGATCAAATTTCTTGGTAATTACTGACTGACATCTGTGCCATTGCCAATTTATTTGGTGTAGTCTGATTGCAGTACTGGATTACGTAGCCTCAAGTCCTCCAAATAAGCAGCGTGCATCTTTTGTTCGAACCGTGATTTCGAAACGTACTGAGTAACAGCAACAGTTGGGGGATTTTTATTTGTTTTCCTCAAGTCTTTATGTTTTGGCTAGATGGACACTCAGTCTTTGGGACAACTCACACAACAGAATAAACGAAAGAATGTTTCAAGATTAGTTGTTTATTTGCAGATTTAAAGCAGATGTTTGTATTTGTTTGACCCTCTATAAGGTTTTGATCATTGATAATTGTTATTTTTGCTCCTTCCCCTCTTTTCCAGCAGCCCTCAGCTCAACATGACTGGGAAAGATGTGTTAGACAAACCTTTGACTATTATTCCTGTCCCTCGATCTGTGGATCAGTTCCTGGTACTAGAGAAAAGCTGGCCAGTTACTACAAACATTCTGCAACGCTCCCTTGACTGAAATGCTGTAGCAGCATTAGCAGTTTTGAATAGCTACTCCTTTGGTGACTTTTATTTGATGCTTTGTGCTACCACTAAACCTTCTCATGAGCTCTAATTAGACCTCAGGATGCCTTGCTCACTGAGTTATGCACCATTATTTGACTCCTGCTCATTTGATCTGCCCTTGCAGGCTTTGGAGATGCTGGCCAGCCCCTATCCGCACTACGGGATGGGGAAGGTGGTTCTTTCCCCTTTGCCCTTCCTTTTCACAGTGTTGGCTTCAGGCACTGTGAGGAGGGAGCGGTGAACACACAGCCCCGCCCCACCCCCCAGATGGAACACAGGCCAAGGAACCTGGTGTGGGAGTAAAATTCCCTCAGCCTGTCTCATGTGGTCCCCCAGAGGTGTCCTTTCCAGAAGACTGGTTAGGTGGGATGGAGGATGTCTTCCCAGCAGCTCTCTGTGTGTTCCTTTTTGCAGGGGCTTTGGAACCTTTCCAATTTGACACTGAACAAAACAACATTCTTAGTTTAAAACAGCTTCTGTTTAAAAATTTTCTTAACATTTTAAAATAGTAATTCAGATTTTCCACTGTTCTGTTTAATCTGAAAGGTTCAAAACTTTGTCCCACTTTCAAAATCTTTTCACCACAAATATTAAATAATTTTATGGCACGAGGGAACTGTTTTTTCCTCTTCTTAGGTGGTAGAAGTGCTAGTAGAGGATTTTTTTGAGTTTATATAAGCAACCTGTCACTGCTTGTTTTTTATACTACTCAGTTTTCTTAAGGAGAAATCAATCAAGTTTGGGGATAACTCTGTTGAAGTCATGACTTTTTCTTTACTGAGTTGTATTATGCTAAGTTAATTCTTAAGTGTTTTGATCTGGCTGGTGAGTAGATGGGAGCAGAATGGAAAAAGGTACCTCAGTATTCTTTAATACCTCTGCAGATGCTTACAATATTGAGGCATATTATTCTGATTTGTGTCAAGGATTTTGATCATAATTTAAGGTAGGTATCCTTTTGATGCAGTATTTTAGATCAAAACCTGTAGATCATGTTGGTTTATGTCCAGTTCAACTCAAGTTCTGCCAAATTGCAGGAGATATGATTGATACTTAACAATAGTAGCTAAAATTAAATCTCATATTTTGAAAAGAAAGCAGATTTTATCAATAGCCTCTGAACTCTGCAGGATGAGATCATCCTTATGTCCATGTCTTCCAGAGTGCTGAATATTTTGACAACATAGCAATGGTGTTTGTCTTTTGTTAGAAACAAATCCAACAGCTGGGTACAAATGTCTCCCACTCTCTGGTACGGGAACGGTCAGTGCCTCCAGCTGCTGCTTGGTTTTTAGTGGTTTGTTTTTTTTTCAAATGGTTTTACTACAATTGTAGAGATGAGAGCTCTTTATGGCTAATTTTGTAATGAGTTTGCTTGTGTAATACATTTACCCAAATGGTCTTCCTAGACGGCGAGGCACAGAGTTTGCACATGCTGCGCTGGCTACTAGACCTGCTGCTGGGGATAAACTGGAGATAAGTTGAAAGGCTGCAAGAGAAAACAGTGTGGGGAGCTCTAACTGTCACTATGGTTAGGGACACACTGTGTGTATTTAAAAAAATAAACAATTGTGAAAATAGTGACCATTGCTAGGTGGGGATAATAACCTTAAATTAGCTATTGTGGCACAGTAAAGTGCTGTCTCCCACCACAGTTGGAATTCCTGTCTGTGGCTGATAATACTAGAAACAGTCAGAGCAGTATAAGGATGTGCCTGAGAAGATGAGGTATGTGGTTTGAAGCTTTGCGTCTTGCCCTGCAGGATTTATACCAAGTTGTTTGCTTTGTCAGCCTGAGCAGTTATTTAAAAGCCATGCTTGTTGGGGCTGCAGTTTCTTTTTACCCTTTAAAAATCTAGTCAATTGTCCCCCTTGTGTTGCTGAGAAAACCCCAGAGAGAGAGTGAGGTTGCTGACTGATTTATTCCACCAATGTCCCCAGGACCCCTTTGAAATAAGCTGGAATGCCTGTGCGCTGCTTTCAGACGGGTAGTAAAAGGATATGATTTTTGCATCTTCTCCTCAGAGTCTTAGATGTTCGCACATGATAGGAAACCTGCATTTCTGGCCTTGCCTCTGGGTGAGAGGAATGGTTGATTTTCTTTGGCTCAGAGACCTGTGAAGAAGACACAAGTATGTACCATGTGAACCATCCTTGGCTTGGCAGCCTCAAACTGTCATTGGCTTCCAGTGTGAAAAGCAGCACAGATGAGTGTGGTACTGCAGTCCAATGCGGTGGCTCCCAGCCATTATGGGAAAGCACAAGAAGTTTCACTTCCACCTGTGCCACTTTCTACAATCTTTCTACCACCCACAAAAGTGGAGCGGGTGTTTCCAGTGGTTGCTGTTCTGTGTCGTTCTCAGTTAGCTCTGCCTTTCCTCCTTTCAAATCTGCATGCGTGACGTAAAGGTGGGACAGAGGGAGAACACACAGGAGAGGGCTGATAAGTTTAGCAATGGTGTCTCTCAGTGTAGTGTTTATGTAGTGAGAGGTTTAAATCCAGCTTTTCCTGATTTAATATGGCTATGAAATGACCAGGCAGGCACCGTTTGGGTGAGTGCAGAGAAATCACTGGTGTTTTCAAAAGGACAATTGCACAGTCAGGCTCTTAATAATTACAGCAGCATTCTTCCAGTTGAGCTGTCTTCCCTAGAACATGCAGAGAATTTGGGCATGACTGCAGAACAGTCCTAGAAATAGCTTGCCATGTGGTTTTCAGTCCTTCTTCCTAAACCTGGTTCTTAGAATCCGCATTTTTTTAAATCGGTAGCTAGTCTGGACACTTGTCTTAAGTTTCAAACTTTTCTTTTGACTCCTTTATAACAAGATATCGAAAACAAACCATTACATTTCCCCTTCAGAAGCTTCATCCCCTCATGGTGCAATGCCTCTATGTAGTACAGCCTAGCAGCACTTTATTATTTCCCCCTACTATGCTGTGTCACAGATTTCTGCCTAACATGCTATTTCCCCACTACTCCTAACATTGCTGTTTGTTCCGTGTCCTTGTGCACTGAATTCTTGTGGTTTGAATTGTTTTTCTCAGGTATGCCGGTCTGCATTTTTCCCGGATGAATTCACTCGTGTTGGTGTTTGCCTCTGCCTCCAGTTCTCCTGCAACAGTGAAGTCCAGCATTGGCTAAAGGTAAGAAACCACAGCTCAAGTGTAGTCTCTCTGCTGTACTTCTCTAGCTCTAGTGATTTTTGCATTATTCTCCTACTGGACATTTTCACGAGCCTGTTTTTAATTCCTACTTCTTATTTCATCAAAGAACATTTTCAATCAAACCAGGCCTACTAATGATTCCCATCTTTGTTAGAAACTCCTCTCCTGCTACTCCTTGTTTTCATTGTACATTATTATTTCAGTGGTGTCTCTTCCCCAGTTTCTGTTGCCAAGATTCTGTCTGTATCCAAGGCAACTTAAATAATTTTGAGAGTAAGATAGTGAGAGGTGATGTATCAATTATTAACATCCAAGTAAATGACCTCTGTGGCACTCCCTTTATGCATCTTTGTAATTCTGCTTGATTTAAAACATTTGGGTGCAGTGTGTGCAGTTGTGGAGCCAGGGAAGATTCCTCGGTAATGAAGACCTGCTGTTTTATAATGCTGCAACGTCTTCCAGCCTATTCCAGTGCCATGTACATCACGTGGGATCTGGGCTGGCAGCCAGTGCAAATGTTTCTTCAAGGACTTTAGGACATATTCTAATTATGTTTAGATTCTCCCACTCTCTTTTCTTCTGAAGGATGCCAGTCTTCCTGCTCATTTCAAAGCGCGGTGGAACGCACTCCATCTGCCAGCGTGAGAGGGGTCTGGTGGTGCACTTGTGTGCGAGGCAGTGGGATGTTTGGCTTTGTGAGTGACTCTTCAACCTCCAGCTGTGAGAAGTCCCAGGCCTTTGAACACTGCCAGAGCTTGGCCAGCATCCAGCAGTGTTTTCATCCAGTGCTGGAGGAGATGTAAAATTTCCTGGAAGAAAGAGCTTCATTTCTCTGAACCTATTAGGGGAAAAGGGGGAATGAGTTGTGGGATGAAGCATCTGAAACTCTCCATAGCTGAAAAAAGGAGGCAAAATTTTGTGGAGGAAAATGGAGGGCAAAAAAAGGTATTTGTGGGAGCTATGCGTGCGAACACATGTGTTCTCTGACAACCTGTGGTCTTTATTTAAGGGAACTTTAATTGCAAAACAGCATGCAAGAATGAAAGCCATTACACAATATTGTGCACTGGAACATAATTCTGTGAGGTGAATACGGTGAAGACAGATCCACGTCTGTAGTGATATATGGCAAATGAGACTGTGCATTTCTGTGGGTGTGTAGGACAAGCTGAGGGCTTTTGGACAGGTGCAGACTCGGCCTGGGGGAAATGTTCCTGATGTGGGGAGGAAGGACAGACACTCTCATCTGTCCTTACTTCGCAAGTTATCCCAGGGCAGGCCTGTATTCTTGTCTATGCCCTGCGACCAGACACTCGATGCTAAATTGCGTGGGTTCTTTCCTGGAGAGCCACATGCAATAGCGCTTTCTTTTCAGCCAAATTAGTTTCTCACGGGTGATATTGTTACATCAGATCTCTGGCTAATTAATGATTCCTATTGTCTAGACAAGTGCAGTAATTAACTGGATACATAAGAAAGTCTGGGTCAAACTTCAGAAAGTCGGCCAGACTCTCTCAATCCCTTGTGGCTGCTGGGATCATCCTGCTGCCTGGTGTGACCTGAGTAATCAGTGTATTGTCAGACTGGCATGTCCCAGTCCTGATTCTCACAGGTTCATGATAGTGTTCAGCAAGGGTTTGAGACTCGGTTGTGGGTGGCATGTGTGTCCAGGAAGAAGTTTTTGTGTGACTTCTGTGGCCAGTGTTACTGATAGAGCTGAAATGACCTCAGGATGGGAACGGGACCAGGGTTTAAAATCTGTAACCTGCATGGCCCTAACAAAACACAAACCACCTTCCAGTGGTACATGGCCCAGTAACCGTGGTTGCCACTGACTGTGATAACCATTGTGAACTCCTTCAATAAAAAATGGGGTACAGGCTGTTGTGGAGTTAGTTGTTTGATAGAGCTCCTCCTGGAAAAAAACGAAAGTTTATGTTTTGTTCCTTCCATCTTGCCCAAACACAAGATTAGGAGAGACGAAGAGAAACCGATGCTAATTCTCTTCTTTGCCTGTGCTTGACTTCTGTTGCTGCAAGCTTGATTACCTCAGTATATGCAAGGTGAAAGTCAGGCTGTACTCTTGGGACTGGGTGCACAAGACTGGAGTAGGCGTCTGCCTTGAAGAGGTTTCTTTGTACTCTGATGGGCACTGCAAGGGGTTCCCAAGAGAATTCTTCGGATGAAAGCTGTTTTTCTATGGGCAGGCTCATTATTTCTCTGGCTTTTGCTGCACAGCACATATGCTGCTGCGGGGTTGTCAGCCCTTCAAGTAGATTTCTACAGCGCAATAAAAATAAGTAGATTAACCAGGCAAAGAAGATTAGAGACACTTTGGGGAAGGGAAGGAAAGGGAAGGGAGGAGGATGAGCAGGAGTGAGTATAAAAACAGACCAGAAGACTCTGAGTGCCAGGCTCGCTGGTGCATGTTACACAGGGTGGCTTTCTTTGTCCCTTTCGGGTTTGGGTTAGGCAGACTGAGTAGAACCGATCCTGACACCATGTCCAAAGAGAAACTGGAGTCACTGGTCAAGAACATGGAGATCATGCTCTCTGAGGTAGAGCAACTGAAGATCCACTGCACCAAGCAGACGGAGGAGGTGAACCAGGTGGTACAGGAACTGCGCCGAGAGAACAGGGAGCTGACAGAGAAGTATGAGCACATCTGTCAGGACCTGAAGGAGGCCAAGGAGGCCATCGCCCAGCTGCAGGACACCAAGTTTGCCTTTGAGGCAAAGGAGCGGCAGGCACAGAAGCTCAACCGACAGCTGTGAAGCGGCAGGGAAGAGAAGCGAGAGATTTCTTAACCTGATCTAAGAGTAAACGGAAACCTTCAACCGCTGCAAAAGAAAATCCCTGGATTGGTATTTTAAAGCAACCCTTTCCCTTCTTCCTCAGACTAAACCTGCATGTTGGAAAAAAACATCTCTTTGTGGAGGCAAGATTTGTCCCAGAAGGAATTCTGTCCCAGAAGGCTCCTTTGTTAATGACTAAATACCTCAACTCACTATGCTGGGAGGAAAATCTCATTCCAGAACCCCTTGTCAGAGATCTGAGCCATAGGAATACAGCAACGGCTGCCAGCATCTTCTCATGCCCCATGGGGACTGCACAAGGACAGAGCCCAGGAAAAGAACTGTCTCTGCCTTCAGCCACTGGAGAGAACTGTGCCACGAGAGTCTGCCAAGATAAAGAGAAGGATCGTCATCTTGACAGCCCCTCTTGCTCTGTTTTGTTGCTAACTTTTCTCTGTTGCACAGCAAGGCTGTGGTGCGGTCCTTAGCAAGGTATCAGCTTCCTTGCTGCCTGACGCTGGAAGACATCAGCAAGAGCTTATGTTGTGCCTCATGCTTCCAATACTTGCTATCAAGGGCATGTTGGTCTAGAGGATCTTTTAATGCTATTACAGTCGGTGTTGTCCTCTTCCAATTCTAAAGTGAAGTGTAAGAACTGGAAAGGTTTCTGTCTCAATTTCCATTTCAATAGCGTTAAATCCTCGTGACTCCATGTTTAGTATGCTAGAGTTAAACCTTTGCTGGATATAACACTTTTTTAACCAAAGAGCTGTGTTTTGGCACTGGATTTACTTTTCTTAAGCAGAAGTAACGTGTATAAATGGACTGGGAATTAGGAGGGATAAATGTATCTGGGGCATAGGGGTAAGAATTGCTTATCAGAGGCTTTGCTTTCAACTTTTCTCTCTTCTCCCATCTCTCCTAAGCAGCATTTGGGATAGCGAGTGCCAGGCCCTGCTAAGACCAGGTGACTTTGGACTCCACAGTGAATAGCAGGAGATCTCTGGGAGGAGTGTGAAGAGAGTGCCGAGGTTAAATATCCTGAATGTTTAAATGGAGAAAAGTCCTGAATGTTTAAATGGAGAATAGCTGGAATATTTCCAAGAGGATCTTTCTTCATGTTGGCTGTGATGTAGCCAGCTTCCTTCTTCCCTCTGAAGCTTTGCTGTGCTGTTACCTCTGCCCAGCAAGCTCCCGCTTCTCAGTGAGGGCTGGCATCTGGGAGAAGCAGAGGAACTGGTTCCATCTCTGAGGGGCTCAGGATCTGTGTGGCACCAGGAGCCCGGGCAGCCTGTGCAGGGGCAGAGAGGACTGACCACATCGAGAGCAGGGAGTCACCCTGGGGTGAAAGGGAAACCTGGCTGCTTTGGTCTCCCCATAGAGATTTGGGCAGGGGCAGAACCGTTCAGCAAGACCTGCTCTTATCACTCAGTCCAGCACCAGTGAAAATATTTGTAGTTTTGTCATTGGTTATAAAAATAGTGAGATCAGGCCTAGAATTTGCTACTTACTGTTCCTCCTCTACCCTCCCCTCTGCCACATCAGTCTAGGCCTGTTCCAAAGCCTTTGGAAGTTAAAATCTTCCCATTAATTTGACTGAGCTATGGGCCAGACCTTCTGAGCAGGGAGCTGCTTTTTGTGTGGCAGACAAAGTACTGGGACATGGGGAACAGCTTTTTCTGTGAATCGCTGTAAGTGGGAGCTGTGACAACATGTTGTGTTAAATCTGTGTGATATAGAGTTTTATTTTTTGCTCTTTTGGGTGGAGCAGATTGGAATATCTGGAAAACATTTGGGAGATCGGAGATCGTCCTTTATATTTTCAAATGTGATCTGAATACAAATGACCAGCCTTGACCCTTTGCTCCTTGCTCACCAGTGACATCTTGGGGAGCACAGGAAATCAGTATTAATCACTGTGTTTGTTTGTATAAGAACTAAAAATGTTTTCTCTTGAAATTAATTCTCTAGGTCAAATCTGCTTATCGCCTGTGATTTCTTCTACTTTTTATATATCATTAAAATGTAAAACCAACAATAAAAGGAAAACAAACAGCTGAGGGGAGTGTCTGTTCTGGATAAGGCACTGCCTCATTTAATGCATATATATGTTAATTTTTAAGCGTGTGTGTGTGTGTGCGCTTGCTAAATATAATTATTCCTGTTCAAATCCTGTGCAGCAGGGAATGAACTAATGGAGACCCTCCAGATCTCTCTGTGTTCCCAGGTTAATCGCTCTAAATGAGATTCTCCATGTGACTGCCAAGTTTACCCTATGCAACATTTAAGTCCGTGATACAGAAAAAGAAAATGGGATTGCAGTGGCCTTATGTTCAATTTCTTAATAATTAGCAGGATTCAAAGTGTCTAATTGTAAGGAAAATTGTGAGACTGATTTCCTGTAAATATCCTGAAATTTTGAGTGGACCAATCCAATGCTAGAAAAAATTCTAGAACACCCCTTTCCTTTCAGGAGAGACTCCTGGTTTGGCTTACTCAGGTTGATCTTGGGGGTAGTTAGGCTGGTTTAGAATCAATGTGTGTTCCATTACATGTAGGTCCTCTGTTTTTTTATGTGCAAATCTTTGTGCAGTCTTAGCAGTGGATCCTGAGGTGCAGTGTGTTGGAGCACCTTTCCCAGCAAAGTTTGCATGGAATTAATCACAGCACTTTGAAATTGTTTTTGCTTTTTGAGCACCAACATTATCAGCGTGTGATGCTTTTCTTCTTTAAATGGCCTGAGGATGAAGAGCTGAAACTTGTGGGTAGCGTCTTAAGTTTGTTCAGAAATTTGACCTGAATAAAAGGCTTGGCTGATATGGGTGAGAATCAAAATAACTATGAAGTGACAGGCTTACCAGTTCCCTCATCTTACAAAGGGATGAAGAGGGATATCTAATTCTTTGAATGTAAAAAGCCAATTTATTTGAAGGCTCTCTTGGAGAACGCAGCACAGGAATTGGCTCAGTTGTCAGGGTCTAAAAGAAGAGGACCCAGACACTTGGTCTGTTCCTGGAGCGGATTTTAGCAAAATAGAGATGATTGCTTTGGTTTACACTGTTCTGGGCTGCATTATATGGAAGTGTGCAAGAGGGGAGACCGGATAGGAATGAAACGGACACCTCACTTTCTCTGACATTCAGCAAGAATGTGCTTGGGTGAGGAGGAGGGAGTTTATGCTGCACATGAGCATATGAGCTGATGGATGGGAATCCTGGGCTAGTGGCTCACAATGGACAAGAAACCGTGTTGGTGAATCCGAGTAGAAGCTAGAGGTATCTTCCTGTCTTTTCTGCAGTCGATGAGTTTTTCCATTATATTTTCTTCCCCTGTCCTGATGGGGACAAGGAGTGATACAGCAGCCTGGGGGACATCTGGCAACCAGCCACCACAGTACTCTAAGTGTTAGGCAGCCATAACTGGTTAGATATGAGCTGTATCCAGTAAAGCATGTAAATCTTTAGATAGTCTTTGAAAACAGCCTCTGACAGTAAGGAGTCCTGGTGGTTTGTTTCCATGAAAGACACTTCTGGAGTATAACAAAAGAGAAGTTTTACTACTGACCTCTGGCCGTGTAACTGTTGAAATCTCAGTATCACAGCTCCTGTAGAGGTTACTCCTTGCCCAAAGCACTTCAGTGATGGGATTAGAAGGGATATCTTGTTCAGCAGTATCCATTTACAATGCATTCACCTCAACTGTTTCTCTTGGATGATGATCACATCGGTGACACCCTGGTACTGTTGCCTCCAGGCCAGCCACTGGATAAAGCCAGTGGCAAGAGGCAAATACCTATGGTCCTGACTCTACTCACTGCATAGCAAACTGTGAGTGTCTTATCAAGAGACAAGAATGGTCTTGAATCAGTGGATTATCATACTTTTGCTAATGGTAGATGTTGAAAACTATTTCAACACAGGGATCACGTCCTTTCTCCCAGAGAAAAAGTACACATACAAAACTGTTAGAACTACAGGACAAAGGTTTACTTCATATTTGCAATGTCTTTTTTTCTGGTAAGGACTGGCCTCGAGTTCAAATCCCACACTAAAAACTTCTCATTTTGTCATGTCTCTGCTGGAAGCAGGAAGTACGAGCAGATTTTTCTTTCCTTTTGTTGATAAAAGGAGTTTCATCAAAGTTTCATGTTGCTTAGTTGTGGTAAACGTCTGGTCACTTCTTGGTCTATTTCAGCATCTTAGGAGGTTACCTATTAAGTATTTATGGGGTTAAAAATTAATCCAGATGTGTTTACGGAGTATCTGCTTTAACACAGTAGGCACAGCTGTGTTTCAGATGTATCCTGGCTGGATTCCAACATGAGCAGTCACATTTTCCCTGTCTCTGAACTCCCTTGTAGTTTTAACCATAAACAAGAACACACGAACCACAAGAACATTACTAAGCTTGGTATTTCAAAAAAAACATTCACTGAGGGTCTTCCTGCTGTGAGAAGAAATTTTAAAAATCAGGTATTTATAAATTCATCTGGAGTGGTGAAGTCTTTGCCTATTAGCTTTTGAACCTTCGAGATTGGATTTTGAGCCTTTTCTTGCTAATGACACAGACTAAAAGCTTTAAACTGACTTGGAAACATGGTTTGCTCTTAAAAAGTAGAGGGTTCAGTTTTTGGTTTGATCAAATATCACAAAGCTTAGGTCATGGCTGTGACAGCTGGCAGGGCTGCCGTAGCCAATGGCCAGTTGAGAGTACGGGTGGGTAAACAAAAATTGTGTGCTGATACAACTTCTTTCTGGAAAGGGGATGCCCACAGCTTGGCCCAAGGCCTGGATTTATTTTCTTAAAGGAAAATTTGGCTCTAAAGGGGCAAGACAATGATTTCTATGTTCTTAATTAGGTGTTAACAGTGTCCACTTGTTGTCCGCCCTGACAAGGGGAACATCAGCACCATCATTAGACATTCTTCTAGGGTATATTGTATCTTTCAACCTTTTGGGATTCCCCTGCTTCTGGATGAAGGTGTTGCCATTTTGTGTTGTTTTTCCTGTTAGGGCTTATTCTTGTTTATTGTGGCAGAGTTAGCTTGGACAGGAAAGTACAGGATTGCTTTTGCATGTGGAAAATATGTGACTTTTATTTGAACTCTGTCCCCTGTGGGATGCGTAACAGTAGGATTTGAGTGCTGTGTACCTTCCGTGGCTAGTTGCCAGACAGGGATTGACCAGCAGGGACGAAGAGAAGCTGTAGCACTAGAATAAAATTGCTTCTGTGTCACCAGGTGCATTTCTGACGCTGATAGAAACTTTCTTGTCCATTTGGAGCTGTGTGTGTGTCCAGACTTGTCAACAGATGCCAAGGATATTGTCTCTTTTTGTTATCTAAAGCAGTAGTGTGGCCAAGAAGAGAGCAGTGATACCAGTTCTGGAGACTTCTTCGCACATCTTGATGTCTTCCTTGGAAGATCCAGCACATGGAATTACTTGAAGGTAGACGCTTCATCTTTCCTTTTGAAAGCAAGATTCTGTTCCTCATGTTTTCAAGTGAGCTGCTAGTGAAAAATGACTGTCTAACTGGAAAGCAAACAAAAAAGACCAACCTGAAATTAAGATTTTGAAGCTATTCTTGTGATCTTGGAGACCTCGGTCATAATATTATGCAGGGTTGAAATGGTGGTAGCTGTTACAATTGCTGGACCAGAATCTGGTTTTGTCGATCAGTAGTCTCTGTCCTTCAATATTTATTTGTTTTATACCAAGCAGAGACAAAATCAATGGGAGGTGGAAGGTGGTGAAATTATCTGTTTTCCAGATAAAACAACAACAGCAACACATAAGTTGTTATGCAATGATTTCTCTAGTATCCACATGATTAACAGCACAAGTTTTTCCTTGTAATACATCCAGCTGGATTTCTTTTGCTAAATTGTTCCTTTATGGGATTTTTTAGAGGATTTCTGAATTGCCTGGCGTTGGTGAGAGGAAAAAATAGAGAAACCTGAGCTGCCATTGTCTTCAGTTCAATTTGGATCTGTGTCCAAAGTGCTGGTATTTTTGGACCTTTGGGATCATCTTAACTCTGCCTAGAGCTAGATCTAGCTGTGAATTGTATTTAAGTTCCAACTTTCTTTGGTCAAAAGCATATCTGTGAACTGTGACTCAGGCTTTAGTTTTAAAATCAATGTTAAGTTAAATACTTTTTTTTTTTTAGAGAGAATTAGGAACGTACTGAAAATGAATATTGAAGGGATCTGTGGATGACTGTCTCTCTTTTGATATGCTGCCTACAGCTAAAATAAAACTAGTTACAAAGGGCCCCACCCCTGCAGTAACTTAAGGCACAGTGTAGAGCTCATGGGTATGCGCACACACAGGCTACAGGAGCTAGAAACAGCTCCAGCGCGCGTCTGCGTGCGTGCGCCGACCGCTCCGGCTTTCCCAAGCGAAAGCGAAAACTCTTGAGAAGAAACTTAGAGGCTGAAGGGGTTAAGTGAAACACAACTCTCCTTTTCCTGTTTGGTAAGGATTAGTAACCAAACAGAAGCTGGAGAGAGGAGTGCTTAAGAGCCACTATTTGAACCTGAAGGATAGGAAAGTGGGTTTTGGAGCTTGGCTGCAGAGTGGTGTAACAGTCTCCAACTTTTGCACTCACCTTTCACAGGTACATGCAGAGAAGGTAAGAGTTGATTGTGTTCTGGGCTGTCTCCTCATCCCTCTACCTGGGTATCTATTTCCTATTGGTCTTTTCAGTGCTGTTTGTGCTTTTGAAATTTTTTTATTATTATTTCCCACCATTTCTTTCTTTCAGTTAGAAGAAGGGAGATGAGAGTCTAGAGCCCTTACGACTGCAAAATTTTATTTCCTAGAAGAGAGGGAAGAAGACACTCTGTGTACTTGGTGAACATTAATCCCTTTCACTCACAGTTAATTACACTGAGACTTAATGTAATCAAAACTGCCGTTCCTGATGTTGTGGTTGTGGGGAGCAGGGGAGTGGAAAGGGAGGGGACCAGTTTGGTAGGATGCTGGACAAACCTGCTGGGGTCAGGCATACATGCTCTACCAGGAAGAACCCAGAAAGCAAGACAAACGTAGCAGGGATATTGACTGGAGAAATGGAATTTTTTGCTGGCAGGAATAGAAGCCTGCTCAGGTGCTGGCCCTTGTACCCCCCGACTGTCACCCCCGATGTGCTCAGCTGTTTCCATTCATGTGCCAGCAGGTGCCGAGGGGAGGGAGCATCTCCTAATCAGTCCTGCATTGCTTTCAGCTGTCAGAGACAGGGGCTGTTCAGGAGATTGTTCCTAGCCAAGCGATGCTGCTGGAGTCAACAGACCTGTTTGTGAACGGGGAAGTTTGCAGAACCGGATCTCTCATTGTGCGGAAATCTGATGTGTGCAGCAGGCCAAGAAAGCAGCTTCAGGGGCCTGTCCTGGCATGGAGGTGGTAATGAGCTGGTAGCAGCCTGGAAGGGTGGTAGGTTTGCTTGATGCCTTGGTGTTCCTTGTGGGTGGTCAGGTGGAGATAAAGGAGCAGTTGATTTAAAAATTGAGTTTCCAAGTTTTGATGAAAGTGATGTTGGTTTTGAATGGTGTTCCTCAGTCTAGGAGTAACTGGTGTTAGTGCAGGAGCTTAGGTGGTGTGTTTCCTTTAGGTCTGCCTGTAGAGACCCTAAAGAGGTATTTGTAAGCACCTTTGCTTATTACTTTTGCAAGTGTCTTCGCAACACTTGGAGTTTCTTTTATCCCTTCCATGTTGTACTTATGAGGGCCTTACAACAGCTTGCAACTTTTATGGTTTTCTCCTGGCTTCTTAGAGATGTACCACCCAGATGTACCACTACAGAAGTGCCAGAGCATTTTCCAATCTGTGTAGCTAGAGCAGCCATGAAAAAGCATTCTGTCTGAGGTGCAGTGTGGTGATGGGCCAGTGCTACACGGCCACCTGTGTGTTGGACGATCTTCTTCTGGACCTTCAGGACAAATGCTCTGTTGTTACTGGGAGTGAAGGGATGTGTTTGTGATGTGCAACAAAGGTAGACAGGACTGTATCTCTTTGGCATGGCACTAGCTTAAACTGGTATTTGTCCATATTAGTAAAGGCAATGATTAATAAAATGAAAAGCAAACAAACAAAAAACCCAGAGCAATTTTGCTGTCTCTGAAAGTTTAGCTTATAGCACATTTTCACTGTGAGATAATTGAGACTTCTTTTTCAAGTGTAGTCTCCAGTTCTCACTGTGAAGTATGCTGACATATCATTGGTATTTGTTTTTAAAATATTTTGCTTTCTGAGTGAAAAGCTTGATGGCTTCACAGAAATACTGGGGTTGGGGTAGTGTCTTTGTAGTATTTGCATATTCCAAATCTGTTCACTTATAAACAGTCTGCTCTGAATGTAGCATTTGAGAAAAGGTGTGTGATGAATGGTTTGAGGTGGTTTTCAGACAAGGTTGTAGCTTTTTGTTTGCTGGTCTCTCTTATGTATATATATTTAAAAGAATATTAAGTATAAAACTCAATTGTCTTAATGGAAAGTAGCAATCATTATGCTATAGAGAAGGTAGAGAATGAATGATCTCAAAGGTTGCTGTTCAGTAAGCATAGTAACTTCTGATGCAGATCGTGTATCTTTCGCTTGAGGATGGGCTCTTGCTCAGATCCAGCTACCTACAGCTTGGTGAAAGAGAAGGCTGGTGGAGCTCAGCTAATGTAGCTGCTTTAGGGATTACTTGCCTCACAAACTGGGCACCAAGCTTTATTTGCAGCCTGTGTGGGGGGCTGCGCCCTGACTTGCTGAGAGGGCTTAGGAAACAAGAGAGGAGTTATGTTGTTGCAGCTGTGTTTGGTGGTAGTACTTGAGTTAAGGATAAAATTTGCTCTTTTAACTCAAAATAACACAGATGTTCTGTTAAAATAGGGAACCTGGGGAGAAAAAACAAACAAACAACATCCAATCTTGATATAAGATCAGATCTTCTTCTGAATACAGTGTAAAGAAGGCAAAATACTGTTCTGTGCCTCAGAACACATAGGGCTTAGGCTGCCAGAAGGCTTTCCCTTGGTTCAGAGGGGGGCTTTAAGAGTTAATAAAATGTTAATTATTTTATTTGTTCACGTGTGCCTTGTGGCTCATCAGTACCCAGCAAACAAATAGCAGCTCTCATCTTCTTATAAAAAAAAGGCTGTTTTGTGCCGGAACAGCACTTAGAGTACATNGTCCCTCTCTGCCTGGCCACTCTCCAGCCACTCCTCCCCCAGTCTGTAGCGCTGCCTGGGGTTATTGTGGCCAAAGGGTAGGACCCTGCACTTGGCCTTGTTGAACCTCATACAGTTATGATAGTCCTCGTGATTCGTGATAGAGGCTCCGTTAGCTGAGTGAAGGGGGAAATGTTCTCCCAGTGCCATAATCAGCCTCAGTCAACTCCAGAGGAAATAAGTCGCTTTGCTGTTATGTTTGTGGGAAGGATTAGACAAAAGTGATAATAAACCCCTCATAGCTACTGAGCCTAGACAGTGACGGATGATTGCTCTGATCCAGTACAGTCATTTGCCGTTATGCCCATGGTATGATGGACTTGTCAGAAGAACTTATTTCACTGGAAATGATACTCTGCTGGATACAGTTTCACTGTCTCATGTTTTTAACACTCTCAAATCTGAAATGTGATTTTTAAATAATTTTTTTTTTGCAGTCCAGTGTCATCTTGAGCAACGAATAATAATGGTTACTAGACTTTTGAGAAGAAACTTTAATATAAAATGATTTGAGTGGGGGCCTTCTTGTATGCATCGTCTATGTACAAATCACCTGTTTATATGTTCTCACCCAGTAACAAGTTGCCCTTCTTGACATGCAGACATGATGTGTATAAAACAAGCACCATCCACAGATTGTTTATTTCTCTGCCTAGCCCTTAAAGCAGTAATTGTAGGCTCTGGTTCAGGCATCTGTGGGAGAAACTAGCTTCAGAGCAAAGAATCAATTTATTTTTAGATCACGCTGTTGTCATTTTGCTGTGATCACACAGTTGAGCATGTGCTCCCTTTGAGATCTCTCCAGGCACTGCAGTGTGATCGCACCCTCCTAAGATCGTTTTTTATGAAGTTAATTTTTAGTGACAGATGAAAGATGCTGGGACCGGTATCCTTAGAGACTGCAGCCCTAATTCCACTAGCACACTTTCTGACTCTGAAGTTTGTTAGTCAGAAGTTTTGGGGGTTGTTTTTGGTTTGGTGTATTTTTTTTCCTCTTCATTTCTTTTAGTTCTCATCGTGTTAGTCATTTTTTCCTTGCAGAGTAATGTCAGTAAGCCCACGGACTTCTCTGGGGGAATTCCTGCTCCATACCACTGAAGGTATGTCTGCATCTCACAGTAAGGGTGATGCCTTAGGGAAGAGATATACCCATATAAGTGTGGCATGTTTGGCATGTTTATAGATACATATATATATAGAGAGAGAAAGTTAAAACTGAGTTAGCTTTAACCAAAAAAAAAAGGTAAAAAACCAAAAACTAGCCACAAAGCACAAAAAAACCCGACAACAAAAGGTATATTGGATTCCAGAAACACCACAGAGGCAGCAACAATCAAAACCCACCCAAGGCTCAGGGTAAATACTCTCATGTTTTTCTGTCTAGGTTATTAGTCCCCAAGCAAATTTGTTTAAAGGTAATACGGGTGTTCCCTATGTATACTACCAGCATACTGTTAAAAGTAGTGCTAACATCCTTGCGGTGAACAGAGGTGTAGATCTTGCAAAGAGAGACCAAAGACAATTTGCATTTTTTAATTTTTGTTTTTAACCCCTTGCATGGTGCAGAAGATTGCCATGTTTATATTTAGGATGAAATGAAGTTAAATTAAATTGGAAGTAATTTTCTAGCATTGAAGTAATTTATTTTCCTAAAGACTTCTCCAAAATTTGAATTGAAAGGGATTAGTCTCAGCTGGCTAATGTTTGTAAACAGCAGCAGTGCTTAGTGTCAATATTTCAGATCAGGCTAAAGAACTCATTTAAGTGAAGCTTGAGCATGAGAGGCCAGCCGTAAATGTAAAAGGTTGTTGTTAGCCCTTCCTGTTCAATTATGTTAGTGTTAGAGCTAGTGTATCCTTGTCATGTATTTTCCATAGGCAGTGTGTGGCTCCTTGTTGCAATATTAACTGTCTAAATTAGTCTGTGTGCACTTGTTGTCCCTACGTGCTCCCAGATTTAATTAACAGCTAAGCACAGTGAGGCTACCAAAATAGAAGGCAGATCCTATCTTTACTCCTTACAATAAATCTCGAGCTGCAAACCTAATAATGGAAGGCTAGTTGCAGAAAGAGAATCTCAGCTGATACTAATAGGTAGACAGAAGATTGTCCTTATTAAATACTGTATTAGCTCCTGTAAAAGGCTGGTGTAGTGGTGCTGCTTTGCTGACCTAGACCTTAGATACTTCTTTGTGGATTTTGGAGAGTGGGGAAGAAGAAAGCGTGCCTCTTCCCCACCCCCAGTAGAGTATGGAATGAGGCCTTACTAGAACTTCTGTGTGTTTCACAGTTTGATCTTGCTCTTGATTTTTCAGCTACGGTTCTGTGTGGTTATGGTATTCAAATTAAAACTGTATGACAGAGGCTGCTGTAGCTTCCACAGGCGTTCCTGAACTTGGCATTGCTGTAGAAGTCCTCCATAAAAACATTGTCATTCTGAGTCAGCCGTATTAAGTGATGGCTCGGTGCAAATTTATGTGCCTGTTCTGAATCAAGCTGAAGGCTGAGATGATAAAGCAGCCTAGAAGATACTTCTCTGTTAGCAGTACTCAGTGCTTCAGCCAGCTGGTGCTCTGCTGCTGTGCTCATTAGTAAGCTTTTGTAACTATGTGTTTTTTTTCCTTTAGCAAGATGAATTTTAAAGTTCACCTTACTGGAAGTTTATATTTCATAATATGCATAATATGGCTCAAAGTATATCTCAGCAGGATTACTTTCATGTTGATGATTCTTCAACTCCTGGCATGTCTTTAGAGTGAATTAATAAATCTAGATACCAGTGGTAAAGATACCTCCTTAAAACTTTTAGTCAGACAACTTGTATCTGGTTTTTCTTTTTTCTCTCTCATTTCCCACTAAGCCCTTTCAATTAGTTGTGTATTTAAACACGTTTATAAACATTCATCCATTGCTTTGTATATAAACAGCTCTTTATGAATGCGGCTCATCATGTGGTCAAGGCAAAGGAAATTCAGCATCCTCCCTCTAACAGGCACATGCACCTTCATTGGCTCATCTGCCCTGGCCCAAAGGACATCAGGCATAGGATTTTCTTTGGAAAAATGTCAAACAAGAGATGGTTTATTATAGTCAGGGAAGAAAATGGGCATATTAAAAAGTATCTTGACTGTGAAATCCTTTGCCTAAAGGGGTGGTTGGTTTCTTGGTTCCTCTGTGCTGTGTGGTGTGGTCCTTGTGCTCTCCCAACTCAGGTCCCAGCTCAAGTAATATGAGGTTTTTCCATACCCTCAATCCCTGCTCCATGGAGCTCCTTTCTCTCCCTGTCTTCATCTCATCTTTTTGCTGTATGTATACATTTTTTTTTCCCCCTTTTTAACTCCTTCACCAAAAGCTTAAAAGCTGCTTCTCAGTAGGCAAGGTAAAGGAAAGCAAGCTGGAACCAAGATAGGCTGGATATTTTGAGAGCAAAGCAAAAAAAACCCATAACATTTTCAGAAAATGTAGTGAGTCTAAAAACTAAGAGACTTTGCTCTGAGTCAGTAGCTAAAAAAGTTTATGCCAGTGGATAATTGGGCAACGTATCATCATCCTTTCTGGCTTCACACCTCCTTCAACCAAACTTCTAAAAATATAACGACTGAGATATGATGTGTGAAAGTGGGGGTGGAGCTGGGAGTGGAGGAAAGAGAAGGCAATTCTGAAAAGGTGCGAGTAACAGGATAGCAGCAGCGACTTCTGCTGTAATGCTGAGTGTGCTAAACTTTACAATAAGCAATTTCTACCTGTATTGCAACAGGCATTTGCCGAGGTGGCCAACCTGTGGCTCGCAAGCCATGAAAAAGGCAGCTTCTGTGTTAAGCCTACCTCAGATGGGAATAATAAATCCACATCGGGTAATTCAAATCCCCAGCTGGGAGATGAAATGAGCTGTGAGGACCTGCTGAAGCTAGAGTTGCTGGGTGGCTTTCTCACTTGCCAGCATGCCCAACTAAATCTTGTCTGGCGACAGAAAAGTGAGAACTCTGAAAGGGTCTTTTTGTCTTCTGCCTCCAAACCACTCCCAGAACAGTCCCTGGCCCCTATATGTGGTATGTGTCTTTGGCCAGAGAATGATTTAGAAAAGTGGTTCACAGGCAAAAGACGACTGTTCTGCCTTATGTGCTAAACAGAGAAGAACCACATAGCGACCGTCTGTCCAATTATTTTCAAAAAGAGTAGAGAGAAGCCCAGACTGATAAATCTGTGAGCAATGGAACTCAAAATCCATTTTATTCTGGCTTTGTGATCTGATTTTGTAGTGTCTAAACAGCTTGTGCTTTTGTTTAAGCAAGGCTGAGTTAGTTGTAACGTCTCTTTCAAGCTTGGGTTCCCTCCTGTTGAAAAGTTATCTTCTAAATCGGTTAAAAGTCCAATGCATCCCTTCATCCCAGCCCAGTATCTTTTCCCTCAAACAGAAGTTAACTTGGTGCATTTGAAACCACGAAAGCAGCCATCTGATTCAAACTGATTATTGCATATATATCCAGGCCATGTAGGTCTTGTTTCCCCTACAAATGTAGATGTTGAGAGGTTTTTTGGAAAAGAGGCCAAGTTTAAGCAAGCAATCTTGAACCTTGTTTGTGTATTGGAAAGCAGAATTTGCACACATAAATATAGAAGTCATTGAAACTACTCTTTATTCTGAAACCTACTCCTGGTCTTAATGAAGATTTGACTGATCCTGCTAAGCCTGCCTGGCCCTGGATAAGAGTTGGAACTAAATACAATATTTTTACGCTAGTTCACTGCTGACTGTACTATACAGAAATATCCAAGGCTGCCCATTTGTCTCTTCTAGACCTTCTACTTGTTAAGGCAAAAGCTTCTTTCGTGGGTGGGTTCAGTGTTGAGCCTTGAAATAAGGGTCCTTATCCCAGTTTCCAGTTGCACTGAATTTTTTGTGTTTTGTCCAGAGTCATGAAATTCGAGCCATCTCCTTTGTAGTCCTGTGACCCTACTGTCCGCAGCGCCAGGGAGAAGCAGGTGCTGTGGAGCAGTGCAGTTCAAAAAGTGCACCAGAACATCCTTTTGTAACTTTCTGGAATTGCCACAAAATATGATTTGACCCTTACTGTTTTGGAATAGAAGTAAGAGTCCTAATCTGCTAAAGTCAGATTCAGGTTTGAACTTCTCCAGTATTCAGAGGAGTTTGGGCCAGTGTCTCTTAGAGAAAACTGTTTCATAGCTCAGGTCTGGACTGACTCTTTTTGACCAAGCTTACAAGCGGCTGGAATCAGTCACCACTGTGGTCCTTCTATTCATCTAACCTGAGCAGTTAATGCCAAATATGGTTGGCTGGGCAATTTGAATCTTTTCTGTTGTGTGGAACGGAGGTTTCAGCTGGGCACACCTCTAGTTCTAGTTGAAGATTCTGCTTGCTCCTTACTTACTGTGAACTGATCTCTTGCTGAGATAACTTCCTATTTTAACACTGTGGCAGGAATTCCTCCATGTGAGCTTCCCAGCAGCTGTTCCATATCTTGAGCATAAAGTCACCATTTCCCCTCAGGCCCTGCTGCTGTTTCTGGGTGGAGGAGGGTGAGAAAAGGGAGCTGGGGAGGGTCAAAGAAGGGCAGGAGGCATAGGGAGCAGCAGCTGCTGCTGTTACAAGTGAAAGGACTGCAAAACACTGTCCTTTTCATTCCTTTCCCCGCATATCCAGCCTTCAGTGAGAAGAATGGCAAACAAGCAGAGTAAACATATGCTGCTGTATCCCAGGTTCTACGCGGAGTGAAAGAGCCGTTAAATCCGGAAACAGAACGTGACCCTTTTTTGAAGGTTTCAGACAGATTCCCCAGTCCCCCATCTGTGGTGTTTGTGGTTGAAAGCAAAGCAGAAGATGTCAGTGCCAAATACTACACCTGAGGAAACTTAAAATAACAAGTGTGTTGAAGCTCGGGGAATCAGACACAAGATTTGTAGTGAGGATTTAATAGAATACAGAAGGCCCTGTTTTTCGTTCTGGCCATTCTTCCTGGAGTTTGTTGATTAGTTGAATAGGGCTGGATGGTCTAAACATTTTAATGCTAAATTTGGGACATGACAGCAATTCCCACGCAAGCGCAATGGCACAAAATACAAGCAAGCACCTCTTGCTGCTTTGAAAAAGGGGCTTGTCCCAGACATCGGGTGCTGTTGTCACCTCAGAGAATCTTTCTTTTCTGTCTGGCTAAAAACCTTGAAGATGGTAGCTACTTGGAGGATGGAAGCACTACTAGCCCTCATGAGCTGCTTCTCTAGCCTCTTCTCCAGGAGCCTCACATGGTTTAGACCCAGCTCCCTGTCTGCTCCGATGCCCAAAGAAGCTGAGCAGGCAGTCCATTAGCAGCAGAGCAAGGCTGCTGGAGCAAGGGGTGTGATTTCCACAGTCATCTCCTTGAACCTCAGGGATGCCTGGAATGGAAGATGCAAGAAAGGAATGTCAGAGAAGAGATTCCCCCCCCCGCCACGCCTCTGGGCAGTAGGAGGAGCTAATCAATCTCAAAGATTTACCTCTGTTTGATGCCAGAACCCTTCAAGGAAGATGCTGTTCTCACAGTGCCCTTTGCTAGCAGTGTGAAGACTTTGTAAGCTGCTTCAGGAGAGCTTTGCTCTTTGTGTGCATGGAACTTGTAGCAAAAGGAACTCTCTTGGCTGTCACTCATCTCTGAAAGGATTTGGCAGTTGAGTAGGGTTGTAACACAGTTCAAGCCTATGTTTTGGCTGTTGGCCTCTGCAGTGTCGAGTGTACTTGACCTTTTGTGGAGGGCATCTCCAAATTGTTTCTTCCTTGAATTGAATGGGAAGAGAAGTAGTAGCATGTATGGGTGATAGAGGACACATAGTCTTGCCTCGGTTTCTTGAGAAGGATTAATCCAAAATTAATGAAAGTCTATTCATAAAAAAAAACTCCTATAAGATTCATAAGAAGATGAACCTATAACTGGCACTCAGTATATACGGACAGGAGCTTATCAGTGCTTGTTCTCCCAATTACGTTTTTCCTGTTCATTGCACACAGAATTTGGTGCAACTGGATTTTTAGCACTTAGTAGTTTTTACATGCAAAAGGAAAAACATTAAAGAACAAGGTTTTTATCCCCAGCACTGTGAATGTTTTGGAGTGTCAAAATCCATGGTAGATATGGACTTAGTGAGTTGTAATGAACTGTGATTCAGTGAAGCCTAGCACTGCGAGAAAACTGGTTGCCCATCAGATTTGTTGTTCTCATACAACAATGATGTTACATCAATATTATCATTGTAATGATGTTATACATTCCTTGTTTTATCTGATTTAATAGGCCAGGCTAAAGGAGCTATATGTGAAATTTTAATATTAAAACAGATGTTGTTACAATGACTGATGAGAGAAACATTTCTTTCCTTGATGCTTTCGTGCGCTGTGAAAGGTAGATTTCTCCATCTTGACTTTTCCCAAGTTAGAAAAAAGCTTAGACTAGATAAAACTAGGCTAGGAATATCTAGTCTATCTCTTCTTTCTGGGCTTAGTCAACTGGTCCTAAAGTCGTGAGAAAATGGTTATGAGACAAAGGCAGTCTTTAGTGACTGAAGTGTCCATGGTCACAGTTGTCAATGTCAGTGAGTGGCGGTTGGCGTGGGCTTGGTTGCTGCAACTCCAAAGAGGAAGGATAAAGTAGGAACAGGCAATGCATCAATGAAGTGCTCTGGTCCCAAAAGGTGCATAACGCCCCCAGTTTTAGGAATTGTTGAATCCTGTTGCATGCTGCCATACCAGTCTGTGGGTGGCCTGATTCCCTTTCTAGCTCTGCAGAAGGGATAAAACTACTGATAGTTGAACCTAGGTATAGCTGTCCATGATGAGCTGTGGGATTTTAAACAAGCAAGATCACACAAAGGCAGATATGAAGCTTCATCAAGCTACACAGTATAAATATAGAGCAATGTAAACTGTGGAATTTCTTACCTTGGGTTGGTTGAAGTCATTGCAATCTTCAAGTATTTTATCATGTGTACATATAAAAGGGTGGGAGGGCAGACATGCAACAGCATGCATCTCCCACTGTGCCCAGGGACGATGTTCTTGTAATACCAAAGGAAAGTTCAGAGAAATATTTGCACTCAGTAATTACATTCTGGCTCTCTGTGCAGTGTAATTTCAGTCTTTACAGCTGCCTTCATTTCTCTAGGGAGCGTAGTGATAAAACTTCTCTCACCTGATTTTAGCTCCACCTTCATTTTTACTGTATGGTATCTTAGCTTCTCCACCACACAAGCAGCAAGGAAGCAGGCAATTCTGATCAATAATCTTTCTGTTCCCACAGGCAGAGATGAAGAATTTGTTCCTTCTGTTCATGCTAGCGATGGTGCCACCTTCTGCACTTTCAGTAAGTAAAAGCTTTTCTGAACAATTATGAGAAATGAAAGATACTTCTGTTAAGGACTGTCAACATCTATAACTCAAGTATTTTGTAGAAAGTATTCCTGAAAGACCTAATAGGTTCAAGTCATCAGCCCTACTGTGGGACATGTTGTGAAAAGTCTAACGTGGCAATTCAATAAGAAAATTCTGGTGATACCTTTGGCTCTAGGGATGTTGCTTACAAAGCAGGAATTGCTATCTCCTGCTTCAAAGCTAGAGAGAGTTGTCATTTGAAGTAAAAAGCATGAATCTTTGGTTAGCTGTTTTTTCTCTTCTCTTTGGTCTTAGTGGTCTAAGACATATGGTTTAGCTTTGCTGGGGAAGGTTATGTTAAGCCAATTTGATATTGTCAGAAAAGAACACAGCTGGTAGGAACTGGGATTCCTCTTGCTTTCTGAGAGAGAATTAGGATCTTTCTGAAGTAAATACAGCTTGAAAACAGTTTCTCTGAGTTTGACTTCATTTGTATTAATGAGTTGGTCATCTAAGGTAAAAGATTACCTGCTGAGTAAAGGGGTAGTGTTAGCAAAGGAAGATGTGATATGTTTGTTAGGTGTAAAGGAGTGTAAAAGAGAACAAAAAGAGGTAATTATCACCTGGAGTAAGTGTTTTGTGGGAGTGCTGAAGAATTGTAAATATGCCATTAGACTGATTAATTTTAATGAGTCTATAACTTTTAATCTCTAGTACACTTATGAATTTCTTTTCCCAGATTCAGTATTTGCAAATGCTTTCTGGGCCTTTTTTAAGGTCAGGGATGAGAGACTAGAAATCAGAGTTTGTAAGTCATCATAGGTTTCCTATCTTACAGATGTAAATGTGCTTAAATGAGATCTTGCTATCGCACATAGAATAGAAGGTGGTGCTATCTGTTAAACGAACCAGAAATGGGTTATACTATATTCAGTCCATCTGTTCACCTGATGTCAAGGTTTAGGGTCAGGGCAGCCCACTAGACCTATAACAGATGCTCTCTGTTAACCCGCTGCCCTCCCCAAAGGGGAAGAGAAAGGGAATAAGGGAGAGAGACTTATCAATTAGAAAAGGAAACTAGAACAGCTTGAATGAAAATGAAAATAATAATAGTAATAAAATGGAATGTATACAAATATATACAAAATCAGTTGAACCCAACAGTACCCCCACGTCACCCCCCCAGATGGCAATTATGTCACTGTCACCACTGATGCTGTGGAGCAGGCATTGGGGAAGTCCCCAGACAGGGCCCAGCAGCAGATGGGAACTGAGTTCAGGAGCTGGGTTCTGGTACTGGATTCAGGAACACACAGATCAAGATCAAAGGCAGGATGGACTGAATCCTCCTCAGATGCTGGCCAGTGAAAAAGACAAGCAGTCCAGCTTGACCCTCATAATCCCTCAGCTTTATACTGAATATGGTTTATATGGGATGGAATCCCTCATTGGTCAGTTTAGGGTCCGCTATCTTGGGCACTCCTCCTGCAGGTGTGGCCTTTTACTTTCTGCACCGCCTCAAAGATCTAGCAGTGACCTTGATCTGCACACCAATATTTCGTAGTAACTCTAAACATCAGGTGTCATCACTGCCAGAAGCAGACACTGCCTACGAAAACATGCTGTTATTTACGGAAAGTGCAACAAGTTAGAAGAACTGAGCTGAAAAGTGAAAACCACTGAACAGAGTTAGTTGTGTTCTAACTCAAACCAGGACAACTGGCTATATCCAACCTGGTGGTTTTTTTGAAACACCCTGCAGTTGTGAAGGCTGACATTTCTGTCCCCTGCATGCAATCAGTAGCTCCTCCTGGAGCCATGCTGAAGGGAGAAGGTTTTGCTTGGCCTCCACTTTATTTCAGTTTCCCTGGCATGCTGGTTCTATCTAAGCCATGAGGAAGCAGGAAGATCCAACAGTACTGAGACACTCTGCCATGGTAATTGTTCATTTTTTTTTTTCTGTGAGAGAGAAATGGTGTTGGTTTCATGTGGACCATTCCATGCCAGGTGCTAATGGAAGCAGGCTGAACCATGGCAAGAGACTGTCATCTTGCGAGAGCTAGAGCTGGCAGAATGGATTGTAGGGATGGCAACTCAAGTCTGTGCTAGATCGGGCTACGCACCAAGAGAGAAATGGAGCTGCCAGAGCTCCCACAGGTGGGACAGCTCTGGAGGAGCAGTGCTGCATGCCTCTGTTTCACCGCCGCAGAAGAGGAGCGGCAGCCCTCCTCCTATAAATGCAAATTGTACTTTGGTGGGAGAAAGGAAAGGAGGAGAGGGTGAGACTGAAACCTGAAGCAGGGAATACTGCACGGTGGAAAAATAAATTGCAGAATTGCTTGCAGTTCTACACTACTCGCCACTCCTTTAGGGCTTCAACTGAGATGGCAGGATTATTAAAAAATAGCTTTAATCCATGCCACATAGGATTGAAAAGTTCCCTTCCCTGTGTTGTTTTTTTTTTTTTTTTTTTGTAATTCCCAATGGCAGAGGTATAAGGGATTGTCAAGTGGCATGGTGCATTTCCCCCTACTGAAGGAGAAACACTTCCTTTAATATACAGTAGCATATCTCAAAGAAATTGAGGCTCAGTAACTTCTTCAGCAGTGCTTAATATTAGATCCAGAGCAGGCTCACATCTATGATGGCAACAATTGTTTTGATTTTGGTATCAAGTAATTCCAGCTCCCTCAGCCTCTCCTTATAAGACATGTTCTCCAAGCCCCTCATCAGCTTCGTCACCCTCCTCTGTACCTGCTCCAGAACCTTGATGTCTTTCTTATCCTGTGGTGCCCAGAATTAACACAGTAGTTGAGGTGCGGTCTCAGCAGTGCCAAGTACAAGGCCACAATCACTTCCTTTCCTGGCCACGCTATTTCTGATCCAGGCCAGGATGCCACTGGCCTTCCTGGCCCCTGGGCACAGTGCTGGCTCATGTTCATCCGACTGTCTGCTAGCACCCCTAGATCCTTTCCTTTCATGCAGCTTTCCAGCCGCTCCTCCCCAGGCCTGTAGCGTTCGTTGCCTGGGCTTGCTGTGGCCCAAGTGCAGGACCCAGCACTTGGCCTTTTTAAACCTCATACCACTGACCTCAGCCCATTGGTCCAACCTGTCCAGATCTCACTGTAGAGCTTTCCTACCCTCAAGCAGACCAACACTCTCGCTTAATTTTGTATCATCTGCAAATTTACAGAGGGTGCCCTCAATCCCCTCATCCAAATCATTGATGAAGATGTTAAACAGGACTGGCCCCAGCACTGAGCCCTGGGGAACACCGCTTGTCACCAACTGGATTTAGCTCCGTTCACCACAGCTTTCTGGGTTTTGCCATCCAGTCAGTTTTTAACCTAGTGAAGAGTACGCTTGTCTAAGACATGATCTGCCAACTTCTCTAGCAGAATGCTGTGGGAGACTGTCTCAAATGCTTTACTGAATTCCAGGTATACAACATCCACAGCTTTTCCCCCATCCACTACGTGAGATGTAGGGAGAATCCTGAAGTATTTTGAGGAGATGATGGTGTAGAGGAAGTGATGGATTTTGGTGGATTTGTTGGTGGGGATATGCTAACGAGCCATAGCTGGAGGGGTAGAGGGGAATGCAAGAGATATACACAATGAGTGTAAAACACAAGCCATTAAAACTAATGAAGCCTTGGATTTTTGTCTCCTCTTTGTGAAACAGTTTGTCTTAATAAGATACTCTCTTTTTCTCTACCATTTTGTATTTTGCTTCCTGCTGTCACCATCTTGTTCACTTTCATTCTTATTTTTCTAGTTTTGCTCAAATGCAATTCTTTGATTGCTTATTCATTATTGATAAAACTGGTACTTGGCGTTCTTCACCTTCAAAGCTCTTTCCAAGCCTACTGTGTCTGAGCCAAGATCAAGGGTTAAGACAGAATTATAAAAAAAAAAATGCTGTTGTGGTTCTGATTAATTCACTTAGGTTTTTTTTGCATTTTTGGCTAATAGCACAGCTGGCCACAGATGGATTTATCTTGAAAATGCATCTATTGAAATAGTAGCATGTACCTACATTATAAGCATGTGAGAACTGTTTTCGGCTCCTTTTCAATTAAGTGTGAGTGTTGAATGTCACATGTCTTGCAGGGCTTAGGTAGATGGAAACATTATAGATGATTGTCATTGTAGTACTGGGTAGATCATCCAGATACAGAAAGGTGAAGGAAATGGTTCACGTCCTGAAAAGCTGTAGTCAAAGGACACGCACTGCATGTGGGTTGTTTTTGTCACGGCCCTGAGTGCACTACTAGACTTTAGTGGCCCTGACTGGTTTCCCCCCACCCTGCCCACGGCCCAGGACCCCATTGCATCTCCCAGGGCTGTCTGCTCCCACCCCAGCAGTGCTGCAGCAAGGCTTTGCGCAGCCCTACTTATCCCAGCCATAGAGGCCCCAACGAGCCAGGCCCACCTGCAGAGCCCTGTCACAGCCTGGCTTTGGCTGGAGGTGCCCAGTTACCCGGGCTGGGGCTGTGCTCTGGCTTATGCTGCTCCCTGGCTCATCCTGTCGCCCTGGGAGAGCCCCCAGCCCCTAGGGAGCAGCCAGCCTGCAGGGCACCTTGACGCTTTTCTTTTTTTTCCCTTTCCCTCATTAACTTTAAGCAATTAACTTTTCTCTAAGCAATTAACTCTTCTCTAAGCAATTACTATTCAAAGTTAGCACAGTTGCGTTTTTCACTGGAGACCCCTTACTTGCCAAGACTTTGGTAATGAAACCATTACAGTATAAATGACTGTGGAGATAACTTTCTTTTGTAAAGCATTTGGTTTTCACTCTTCTTCCATACGTGTTTCATCAATGGGGCTACAGTTCAGGGGTGTGTCAAAGTAAACATTAACCTTGTTTCAGAAACTATAAAGCCCAGAAAACATACATTTATCAAATAAAAGTATGTAGTTTTATTTCAGAAATAGTAAGAAAGGTTGAAGACAAAGTGTCTGATTTTTGGCTGTAGTTTTAAGCCACAGAAACACTGCATAAAATAACACTGCCACATTATGTATTTTATTATGGACAGCAGTATATGCTTTCAGTGGGTAACAACTGTACATCCTTCCAATGTCAAGGATTTCCCACCATGTCCTCAGTGTTGGCAACTGAGATTTGTGTCGGGTCTGAATGGAGCCTCGTAACTGTGTGATGCAGCTCAAGAAGTCACAGTAACTACTTCTCAGTGTCCAAAAAGATGCTTCAGTTGCAGCTGGATGGACCAAAGCTACGTGACCTGCTGGACTAAAAGCAAGCATTCGCTTTGTCCAGAACCAGTCAGGCATAGCATGGATATCAGTCACCATGTGCTTTGAGCGGTCACAATTGGAGTGGTCTGGCTTGTTGGTTTGTTGCTGCTTGTCAGTCTGGGAAGGCAGCTCAAAGAATCCCAGAGTAAGTCAGATTGACTATCTCTAGGCCCTCAAGAGTGCCCAAGGAGTAAGGCAAATCCTAGGGATAAGAACTTGTCTGGGTCTTAGGTTGTTTGGAGCTGTGACTGCAGAACTTCATAGCTTACTTTGGACTGTATTGTAAATTGATGTTTGTTTTGAGAGCTTGATAGTATTTGAGTTGCAAGAAGGCACTAGGAGATTATCATGCGAAATCATCAGTCCACATTTGATTACATGAACTCTGTGGATCACTGCATGCCTGCAATGCGTCTGTCTGGGAACCACTGTCCTCTTCCCTTGCAGATTCCTATTCATCTCATCAGACTGACTGAGAAGTCGTTCAAGGGCCCTTTTCAAAGTGTTCCTGCTTACTGCCAACATTTTCTGTCTTTCTGAGTTGAATCCCATTCATAACTCCTCTTCCAGTGCATGTTTCATACATAAAAATAACTATTACATGATATATGAACATGAAATGATAAGAGTTCTCCATTTTTGGCCAGGTAAGGAGAGGGGGCAGCAAAACTATTACTATGGACTTCTGAAGGGCAGACTTCAATGTGTTCAGGACACTGATTGAGAAAGTCCCTTGGGGCACAGTCCTAGGGGGCAAAAGGGGTCCAGGTAGGCTGGACTTTTTTCAAGGAGGAACTCTTAAGGGCACAGGAGCAGGCTGTCCCCATGTGTTGTAAGACAAACTGGCAGGGAAAACGACCAACCTGGCTGAACAGGGAGCTTTTGCTAGGACTTAGGAGAAAGAGGAGAGTCTACCACCTTTGGAAGAATGGGCAGGCTACTCAAGAAGAGTATAGGGATTTAGTTAGGATGTATAGAAAGAACGGTGAGGGGGGCAAAAGCTCAGCTAGAACTCAGCCTGGCCACCTCTGCAAGAGATAATAAAAAGTGTTTTTACAAATATATTAATAACAAAAAAAGAACCAGGGAGAGTCTCCATCCTTTACTGGATGTGAG